>JADIIY010000013.1:0-185564 GCA_027604245.1 Boothiomyces sp. JEL0838
TGGAACAGAGATACGTCAAGTACCTGCAATATGCTGCAAATTGTTAAATCCCTTCTGGATGGAAATGGAAGACCAAACCCATTCAAAAGAACTAGTAATGATCTTTCTGATATAGTGTCTACAATTGCTGTTCCTACTGATGGTTCCGGGGGAATGTCGCTCTGAAGGGGTCTGCCCTTCCTATACTGCCCAATTATGGGTGGGATTTAAAGGAGAGAAATTGTACATGTCAGCAAATTTTTGTTGTACATTGTTAAATTTGTTCAACTTTGAAACCCCCCAATGGTGAAATAAATTGACTTTTTTGAAAAAAATGTCTGGTAACAAGTGGCGGCCATCTATTTTTGGATTAGAAAAAAGTTTACCATGCAGAAAACGTTTGTGTTCAGGCAAGTTTCTCCCAAAGTGCGTGTAATACATTGCTAACATAGCGTGGACGTCAATGGATTTGGCCAATCTTGATTGTGATCTTGGGCATCTCTAGCTTGACTTGGGTCATGTATGAACCTGTTCAATCGTCAACAGCAAATGTAGCCCAGGAAAAAGTGAGCGCAAGATCAAACTCGTATCTGGCACTCAAGCGTTCTGAAAAGATTGCTATAGTAGGCGGGGGCCCAGCTGGTCTTCATTTTGCTTCTCTATTAGCAAAGAACGGTTTCAAGGATGTCACTCTTTTCGAAGCTAGCTCTCATGTTGGCGGAAAGAGTCTTACAATCGTCGATAATGATGGAATACCTCATGAAATGGGCACTTGCTACTTGTCAGCAGTTTATGATAATGTACGAAGTTACCTTGCACAATATGATCCTACCAACAAATTGGTCGCTATTTCTAATCGCCATACTACTTTTGATACAGTTTTAGGATCTGATATTCAAACACCACCTAGGCAGGATACAGATCCAACAGATGGGATGGACTTGTCGTTGTGGTACATTAACGAAATGTATGTAGATCATGCTGTAGATCCTACTAAAACTCCTACCGAGAACTTTGTTGGTGCTATTCAAAAGTATATCGGTATTCATTTGCAACTTTTTGGAAACTATAGTTATGGATTGCCGCCAAAGCCAAGCAACTTTGCTGCAATCAATATGACTGCCATAGAGTTTTTACAGAATAACGGATTAATGGCACTCGAAGGGTTGTTGAGATTTGCTCAGCAAACCCAAGGGTATGGAGTACTAGAAGATGTACCTGCTTTTTACTTGTTGTGGTGGATTCATCCAGAACTTTTGATTCGTACACTTGAGCCTGGATACTCTATTCAAATGCTATCCAAAGGCTTCCAACATTTATGGCAAAGTGTTTACAAAACGCACCAGAAAGATGTCAAGTTTGTATTTTATGCCAAAGTGAAATCAATTACCAGAGGATTGGATACAGGCAAAGGGAAATTGGTTTATGGTGACGATAAAAAGGCGGAATTTGACAAGCTGATTATGGCAGTGGATCTGTCAACTCAGTTGGAATTGATAGCTGACTTGACTAGCGAAGAGAAATCTCTATTTTCTGGATACACATCTTCTGTCTTGACAACTACCCTTTACGAATCCGATTTAGCAGCAATAGAGTTTCCAGTTGAATACTGGTTCAAGAGAATGACTAGAACACCACCAAACGGTATCCAAGGCCGGCTTTATGCTCAAAGGAATTCTAAACTAGCTCTATACGGTACTTTTAACGATTCAACAAATTTATGGAATGCGAGTGGACGACAACGCAGAGTAGCGTATCAATACTTTGGAAGGCCAATGGAAAAGAATGATTCAAGCGTCATGCTTGGTTTGCTGGCTACAGACTTGGTAACTGAAACTGATCTGCATGCAAATGTTATTCTTCAAGTACCTCACCGATATTTCCCTCGTTTCGATACACCTGGAGTTCTAGCTGGTAAGCCGTGGTCTATACTTGATCTTCAAGGAAAGTCCAATACGTTTTGGATAGGTAGCTCTGTTTGTTTTGAGAGTGTTTTGGATGTCATGACGTACAACAGTAACCTATTTTCACGATTGCAAATTACTGAATAAATTGTGTTTATCATGTTCCTAGCTTCGTATAGAGTAGCTATTGAAATAATGGTGAGCTGGTGAGAGTGCCTGATTGAGCGTGGACACTACATAGATTGGAAGCAGACACTACTGAATGTAAACAACTAGCAATCTCAAGAGTTTCATTTGGAGAATTAATTTCAAGATATTGTGCCAATTCTAAACAGAGCTGTTTGCCATGCAGATATGTGAGTTCCAGTAAATATAAATCGCAGAGTATTAGTGACGCGAACCAATTTTCAAAGGCAGTTAAAACTCAAAAGGATTTATTTCAATTTTCTATCTTGCTCTTTGCACTTTTCCTGTCGACAGAAGAGATTTTCGTAGTCTGTGATTTGGTAGTGGATCGTAATCCTGGAGCTTTCATTGCGATAATAGCCGCTACCAATACAGTTTGGATACCAATACTAATCACACATAGTGCAGATGAAATTATTGGGCCACCAGCGTCCAAACAGTATGGAATAAACAATCCCAATTTGGCAGCAATGAGAACAATAGCAAAAATAACACCCTTAGCACCGACTTCTTTTACAGTATCGCTTTTAGGTCTTAGAATATTAAACACCATTGATACTCCCTAAATTACAAATACTTACAATTGCTGCCAAAAAGATGACTTTTAATAGTGTCCCAGGGACTGCAACAGAAGGATTTTGAGTTACTATACAAATACCAGTGCCGTCGCCTAAATTCAGCCATGTAAAAGACATTGTCGCCTAAGTAAGCAAAATAGTACCCAATTCGCGATATGCGGCATGATATCCAAAACAATGTAAGCTGCAATCCATAAATATTGGACTATTTTCTGTCTTCCGCCAGGCAAGATGAGAGCAATTGTAATGGTAGTCAGAACAGAATCAGTACAGATATCTTGAAGAGTATAACCAAATGTAGAAGCAATAGCCCCAGAACAGTTTCCAATATTAACAGCAACATTAAACATTGACACTAGTAGATATTCAATAGCAAAAACAGCACAGCCATACTGCAAAAGTGTCATTCTTTTCATGTTCAAACCTCTAGTCAAGTAAGTGTATCCAAGGGTAGCTATTGATGCACACGACGCCATGCCATTGGTGAATAGATACCAGTATAGCTGAGAGACAGGATATCCCAAGTATGTTTGCATAAGATTAGACAAGAAAAGTTGCGTGATTATTCAACCTATTCTAATTGGCTAGACCAAAATATGATGTAATTGAATTTTCGTGTTTAACAGTACGATTAACTTTTTCTACTCTTTTGATCACTAAAAGCGGGTTGACATCGCGTGCCAATCCAATAAACTCTTTACAATATAAAGAAATATTCAAGACTATGAACCAATTGGATTATACGAGATAATCAACCAAAAGGAAAGAGCGCAAAAGTTTTTTGTCACCGATTTAAAGAAAAAACCGCTAATTGCTTCTGATTCTGTATAACAAATCACGTTCTCTTAATTCTTTGTGCGAGCCAAAGTACAAATTCAAAGACCTCTTTGAGTTATCACGTGCATGAAGCTATTCATTTTTAGGAGTGGTTCAATCAGAGAATCATAGTATCACTATTCAAGCATGCATAATACACTTCTACACCTGTAAATGGGTATATTATTCCATTCATCAGAATATCAGCATAACTATTTCATTGTAGTATTTCTTTTAGGAATTGCTCCCAAATGATGATAACTTTCCTTTTCGAAAGCTTTCTGTCTATGAACCATTTATCTTTTCTATTGTGTGTGGGTGGCTTGTTCGCTGCTCTCTAAAATGAAATCTCCCACTTTCTTCAACTCTATATGTTCAGCCCAGACCCAGCACCAGACTTGAAATTCAAGAGTATTACCGAACTGATGATAGAACGTGTTCCTGCAGAGCCACTCCAGAAACTGGATTTCGGAAGCCAACCCGAAACCAAGTCAGTCCCTGCTCATGGTTATTTTTAGATTAATTAAAGATAAAGAAAATCAGAATATAAAGAAAGATCAGGACACGGCAGCTCAGACCAACGAAACCACCGTTGTTTTACCTTGGAAAATACAATCGTTGAACTCTGCAACCGACCACAAGTCAAATTCCCCTACCAACGACTTTGGATTTCCACCATGGACTAAAGAATACCAGCAAGCGGTGCTAGATAAACACACACTCCCAAATGGAAAACCCCAACCCAATGGATCTCTTCAGAAAGAATACAAACCGAAAAATAACAATAATATGCATAGAATTCCCAAACATAAATCTAATACAAATGGAGCAGCCCGCCTTGTTAAAAATAATAGAAATCAAGTAATACAAATTACACTCCATCCCAAAGTACAGACCAGTGAGCCCAAAATGGATAACAAAAAAAAAGCAAACGATAAACCAATGGCCAATTCGCAAAAAAGCAATTCACCAAAGGACTCATCTACCATGAACAACAAGAATAAACACAAGAAAAAATCTCAAAAGAATGCCAACGGTAAACCAGAGAATAAATCATTAAACAATTCCAAAATGAACAACGAACCTGACGAACTGGAAAATGATAAATCCTTGTTTGGCACCTCGCAAACACACTCCAATGCAAAACCCAAGGAAAAAATAGAGCCAGACAACAATAGTGAATCAAAGGAAACGGATTCTAAATTAGAAAGGGCAAAGAACGAATCTTCCAAAGATATTCCACCAATCAACCAACCAAATGTTTCCAATAAACCAAAGAACTTGGAAAACAATCCGAATGATAATAATGGTAATAAATCAAACAGAGATACCAATCAGCCTTTGGGAAAGGATGTCTCAGAGAAGAAACCCATTGTGTTTGACCGCCAAAAGTTTTCTGGCATTTCTACTCCAATGAAAAACAATGGAAATGGATTTATGACTCCTCTTAGAGGAACACCAATTGCGGTACCAAATAATAATCGCTTTGCGATACATGCTGTCAACTCTCCATATTGGAAACAGAAAACCAATGTGTATGCAAGATATTCTCCAAATAGATTTACAAATACCAGTAATTCTCCTACAAAATCACCTCTTACAAGTGACACTAAAGACTTGATTCTGGGAATGCTAAAATCAATGTCTGATAAGATTGATTTTGAAAAGGTCGACCCACCTCCTTTACAAGTACAACTAAGACCGTACCAATTAGAAGGTCTTGGATGGATGAAAAAAAAGGAAGTTGAATTTAACGGAGGGATATTGGCTGATGAAATGGGATTAGGAAAGACAGTATCAATGATTGCGTTAATGTCTGCCGAGAAAAGGAAAACTTTAATCATTGTTCCTTTGCCTGTGTTGGATCAATGGGAAAAAGAAATCAAAACTAAAGGGCCGCCAATGAAAATTGCCAAATATCAAGGACCATACAGAGGCCGGTTCCGTGATTTTGATGACTACGATGTAGTTTTGACTACATACAATTTAATTGCACTAGAGTTTGTGGATGATGAAGAAGATCAAGAAAGTGTTCTTTTCAATACAAATTGGGGAAGAGTTATCCTTGATGAAGCCCATCTAATTTGCAACAGAAATACCAAATCAGCTAAAGCTTGTTTTTCGCTGATTTCTAAATCCCGCTGGTGTCTATCTGGGACTTTAATTCAAAACAAGATTGATGACTTGTATAGTTACTTTCACTTCATTGACAAGAAGAGTTATGGGGACTTTGGTAAGTCTATCTAATACTAGCATCCTTTAAAGAAGATTACATCAAAGTGCTTGAACGCAATAGAGAAGAAGGAATGATGAAATTCCATGTCCTATTCAAAGCACTAGTACTGCGCCGAACCAAAATTGGTAAAAATGGGGAAGAAGTGGTTAAATTACCACCAATCAACATTGAAACTGAACAATTGAAATTTACTGAAAGAGAAAGAGATATCTATGACCGTATAGTCTCACACTACCAGAAAAAAATTTTAAAAAAGCACAGACAAGGAATGCAAGTCTTTGGAGATGCACTAGTGTTACTATGCCGAACAAAACAAGGCTGTGTGAATATAGATTCAGTCAAACATATATTAGAGGAAGATACTGACGAGCCTGCTAACTTTGATGTCGATGACGACTTGGAAGATGACATTGTATCAAGAATGGCTGGTGTAACAATTCAAGATGAAACCCCAGCATCGACAAAGTTCCAAAGAGCAATTGCATTGGTAAGTCAATATCGCGAACAAAAGACAAAAACAATCATCTTTTCACAATTTACTTCTGCACTGAAATCATTCAAGGCAGTGTTACAGAAACTTGGAATAAAATCTGCCTTTTTGGAAGGATCAATGCCCACCACAAAGAGAAATGAACAAATTGCCAATTTCGATAGAGATGATGATTGTTCTGTATTGCTGGCGTCCTTGAAATGTGCATCTACAGGAATGAATCTGACAATGGCATCTAACGTGATTTTACTGGATTTATGGTGGAACCCAGCTATCCAAGGTAATATTTACTAATTACAGAACAAGCCTATGCGAGAGTACATAGAATGGGTCAAACCAAGCCTGTTAATGTCCACGTTCTTGTGATCCAACAATCAGTGGAAGACATTATATTAAATATCCAAGAAAGGAAAAAGCAGCTGATTAAAGCAGCCATGGGTGAAAACACTGCAGAGAAATTGACAAGCAATGAAATCTTGCGAATGTTTAATATCGTGCTGCCACCATTAGCGTCTTAATATGTGCAGAGGGTTGTATCAATTCTTGAAATGTACAATATATTTGAAATATACCAAATCGAGAAAAGACAGTTTATTTTAATGAAGATTTCTTTGGAGTCTTAATAAGAGGTGGCAGGCCATACGCACCTCCACCATAAGGCACTGGCCCACCTTCCACATCTATACTAAGATCGATTACTTTAAAGTGATGTTTCCTATCGAGCAAAGGAGCCTGATACATATTTCTCTTGAATGGCAAAGCATTATTTCTCAACCCAGCCAAGTAATGCTTAGTTTTAGGCACGCTAGTACTACTACTTTTAGTAGTCTGAACATAATTATCCCTAAGTTAACAACAAATACTTTTGCGCATAGTGTTGTGTCTCTGAGTCTCTTCTAAAGTGTGAATTATCAGTTTGACAAGAATGCGTTCGTTTATCTTTTAGATTCGCTAGCATCAAAGCTTCTCTTCGCATATCCCATTCATTCCACTTGTAATTTGGTTTAATGTATGAATCTACGATATGTGTATCTACTTGGCAGCCAGCTTCGGCTACAATTGGCAATTGTCCCAAGAGTCGTTGCCGTGAATAAGATTGAGCACGCTCTAGCGTATCAACAGTCGGAAAGAATTTGTATAAATGAAGTAATTGTACAAATGGTGGTCGTAATTTGGATAACTGGATAATATCATCAACGTATCTATGTTAAAGATGGATACTGATCTGGTTGCTTGAAGAATTCAACTGCTGCTGTAATGTTTTCAAAAGCTAACAGTCTATCCTTGTACCGAACCATTCCGATATTCTTGTCCCCAGGTACAACCAATCCGTCTCTACTTACGAGGGCAAAAGGACAAAACCCGCCAAACTCGACTGGTAGTTGGTAGTACATGGTAGAGTTTCCTGGATGTACGACCTCCACATTCTTTGTAATCATTCCCAATGCAGTCATAGTCTCAGTAGCTTTTTGAATAACTTCATGTTCTGTGTTAATTAAAGGTACCATCCAGGATTTCAGGCTCTATATCAGTCATGAAGGGCTCTGATAAAGTAACAACAATATCCGGTACTTGTATTTCAAATGCTGCTGCTGAATGCATAAGCGTATTCAATATTCCTCTTCGGAATGATGTATAAAATATCTGGTCGTACCAGCCAGACCAATAAGTAGACAAGGAAATAAATAGCGGCTAAATTAGAGTGGAAATACGTAAACTTGGTCGACAGGTACTGCGGTTTTGGACCTGCATGCAAATTTAAGGTCTTTCAAAGTCTGTTCAAATCCATTTGACAGTTTCTGGAGAATTTGCTGCGAGCTGTCAACTTGCTCTTGGAGAGCATCCAAGTATATAAGGTACTGTCTGTTAAAGACCAATCCGTAGTTCAAAAGTTGATTCAACTCGTCACTAACTTCTGAATTTGGAGTCTTTAGGGCATAGTCCAATGCCGCCTTGTACAGTTGTATTTTGTACTCACAATCTTGCATTTGCGATCGAACAAGCATGCTAAGCTCTCTCCACTCTGTTGTACATATTTCTGGTAGATTTTCAATAGTTTCTCCTCCCTTTTCCAAGTTTTTATTGAACAGTCGAATTCCTGTCACTAGATTTGTAAGACCTAGCAATTGCTGTTCTTTCTCTAGCCTTGGGAGTGATACAAAAGTGCTGAGTTCACTGTTTGGAAACACAGATTCCAAAGCAGCTGGAATTAGTAAAGCGTACCTGTTGCTTCTCTGATGACACGCATATCTGTTGGCACTCCAATATTACTCTTCAGCAACACATAAGACACGATTTTCCTGTTCAATATTTCAAATGCAGGTATAGTTTTTTGTCTGCTATCCGTGATTTCACGCAAGAGTGTCGAGCACTGCTCATTTCTTGTTGCTTTTTCCAATTGCAAGAAATAGTCTTGTAAGAAAAGAAATACCTTGGGCTGAAAAATGCGTATCGAAATAAACTTGTACTCGAATTGTTTCCATTTCCGGGTCATTGGTAGCTGTGATTTTCTTTATACAAATCTTGTTAGTTTGGTTTTACATTAATCAACCTGTCAACTTCTTCTTTGGGCAAATCTTCAGCTATATTAAAGTGGTTGGAAGGGTCTAGTGCTACCGCGCGCACCATGAATGCAGCTAGCGTGTCTGTAACTTGATATGGTTTGACTGCTGACTGGATTCCGTTTGCAAAAAACGCTGATACTCCGTTGCTCTCGTTCGTGTTATCTTGATTTTCAGCTTTCGTTTCTGATGACGGTTCGATATATTTGGTTTTCAAGATATTAGTCGATGATGAGACTATTTCTTTTATTATTACTTTAATCACATCTTCAGAGTGGGTTGCCATTTTCTCGTGAAGTTTTATGGTTGACGTAATTCGAAACTTGACAGGCTGGAATTTGAATAGACACCTAAAGTGATTATCAGCAGAGCTATACATCCATGAATGCATAGAAAGTAGTTTGGAAATCTATACTTTTGAAAGAGATTTGTTTTATTCAAATTTGAACAGCAGCAACTTCATGCAAGTATCCAGCAAGCAATTTGATACCTTGGAGATAGTTGGATTTGTCAAGTTTTTCATTGATAGAGTGAGCACCATCATCACCTCTTCCCATTGGCAAAAGCAAGACACTCTTCTTTAGTGCTTCTTGGAAAGTAAGTGTAACAGGAATAGAACCACCTTCTCTAGTGAGATCTGGCTTTACACCATGTACCTTTTCAGTAGCCTTGGCAGCAGCAACAAAGTTCCAGTTGTTTACATCGGCAACCCACCATTTACCAGCATGCTTGCATTCAATAGAAATCTTGTTTTTGCTCTTTAGTTTTGCAAATTCAGCATGAACATAGTCAGAAACCAATTTAGTAATTTCTTCTGGTTTTTGGTTTGGAACAGTTCTGATACTGAATTTTCCAATAACTGGTGTTAAATGATATTACCTTTAGCTGGAATGACAGTCTTTTCTCCAGAAGAGTAAAACGCACCTTCAACTCCGTGTAAAGAGAGGGATGGGAATCTCCATCTATGTTAATAAATAATACCTTGCCATTAATGCTTCTTTTTCAACCGTAGAGAAAGTATTATCAGATGCAATAGCATTGTAAATGTCTTTCATGTTGAAATCCAATGCATTGTAAATTTCGTGTTCTTGTTCAGTGACAGGTGCAACAGAATCCATTAATCCAGGAACAAGAATCTTTCCGTCTGGTCCAACCAATTTGGAGAATAAGTGGACCAAGTCTACCATAGGTTCATGAACAGTTCCACCAAATACTCCAGAGTGCAAATCTCTTCCAGGTCCAGAAATGGCTAAATGGAAGTAAGATACCCCACGCAAGCCATAAGTTAAACATGGCTTGGTAGTTCCCAACCAGTAATTGTCCGAAATGCACACACAATCGACACCCTTAAAGTATTTATCTGTGTCAACAAGAATTACCTGCTTCGGCATGAATCAATTCATCCAACCCTTCGGATCCAGATTCTTCCATACCTTCAAAACACATTTTCAAATTAACAGGGAAATCCAATCCAAGTTTTTGGTGCAATTCGATGACATGCAACCAACTGATTACTGGTCCTTTGTCATCACTGGAGCCTCTTCCATTCAATCTTCCCTGTTCGTCTTCTCTTAAAACGAATGGATCGCTTTGTTAACAACGAGTACCTTGTCCATCCGTCAGATTCAAAAGCAGGTTGAACATCATAGTGCCCGTAAACCAAAACAGTCTTTTTCTTTGGATCAGTACCATAAGTAGCTAAAACAACAGGTGGCAAATCAACTTCCTGTCCTTCAAGTAGTTGCTTTCCTAGCTCACGCATGGAAACAGAAGCACCCAACTTTTTCAATTCAGATTCAAGCCATTGGCCCATCTTGCGGACATGTGGTCGGTGTTCAACGGTTCCTGATACTGAAGGGATTCCGACTACTTCGGCGAGTTTCTTGATGTAGTGCGATTCATTACTATCGACGAATTTGGAGATTTGTTCGTAGACCATTTTGTTGGGAAAAATGAAAAATGTCATGTGACAGATAAGTGATGCCACAACCTCCAAAGAGCGAAAACTTATAATCACTGTTAGCGAGGAAATTCTACCAAAGAAAGAGTTGATGTTCTTATGATACGATTATTTTGACGCAGGAGAGGTTCTTTATTCCCAAATTTTAATATACTCATCATTTGCCCTCTACTATCATGGTATTAGGAAGTGACAAACAATTAAGAAGTAACAAGATATCAGTAAGATCAAGAGCAATAGCTTCCGCTTGTCCAACGGACTCTTCATGGTTAAAGCCCGCACTTATTGTTAGTGGCCAAACTTTGATTAGTTGGACAGCTAAAATTTAAGGTTTCCACCAATTACACTTATAAGGTTTCCACCAGCTACACTTGAAAAATGTCCGAATTTAAACTTGTCCAATAATCTTGAATCTATGGAAACCAAAAAAAAGGATACTGATTTCAAAGCCATTCAAAAGCGAGATGAAATCGATGAAAAGATGGGATTCCCAAGGTTTGTGGAAGGAGAAAAAAAGCTAGGATGGCTTGTAAATATCAATGATACCGTTGTGGACACTGGGGTAGATAAAGATGGATCAGCTGGGGTAGATCTTTATTTCTTGCAAAATGATGGCAATTCGTTCAAAGCCACCATTATATATCAGCCGTATTTCTATCTCCTTGTGAAGGATGGATTCATCAGTGATGTCGAAGAATTTCTTAAACGCAAGTTTGAGAAAAAGATTGCGCAACTGGAAATAGTTCATTTGGACGATTTAGACTTGGTAACTTGGTATTGATTTAGAAAAATCATTTGACTGGAAACAAGCGACCTGCACTTAAACTTTCGTTTCATAACAATGTTCAATTCCGCCAAGTAAAGCAGTTCCTTGCTCCCTTGGCAGACAACAAAAAGGAAGGGTCAGAACCAACAGATCAGATTTTAGAATTGCGGGAATATGATCTAATGTACTACACAAGAGGTACTTTTTTATTAATACAGTTACGATTGATAGAGATCTGCGAGTAGGACTATGGTATAATGTCGAACCAAAGCAAGGAGTAATCACTATCGAACCGCAACCAGATATTGTTACGAGAGCAGATCCCGTAGTTTTGGCATTTGATATTGAAACAACCAAACTCCCTCTAAAGTTTCCTGATTCTGCTATAGATTCTATTATGATGATTTCCTACATGATTGATGGTCAAGTAAGTTTCACTAAAATAGGGATACCTTATTACAAACAGAGACATTGTATCCCAAGACATCCATGACTTTGAATTTACTCCTAAACCCGAATACCAAGGTTCATTTACAATATTCAATGAAGATAACGAATTAGAGTTGTTGAAACGGTTTTTTGAACACATTCAGCAAGCAAAACCACACATATTTGTTACCTATAACGGTGATTTTTTCGACTGGCCGTTCATTGAAGCTAGAGCTACGTTACATGGTATCAGCATGTATGACGAAATTGGATTTAGCAAAAACAGTAGTGGTGAATATCTATCGAGCTATGCCAGTCACATGGATTGTTTTTGCTGGGTGAAAAGAGACTCTTACTTGCCACAAGGAAGTCAAAATTTAAAAGCAGTGGCTACATACAAGTTGGGCTACAATCCAGTTGAATTAGATCCTGAAGATATGACTCGATATGCTGCAGAGAAACCACAGATATTATCTCAATATTCAGTTTCTGATGCTGTAGCTACCTACTATTTGTACATGAAATATGTGAATCCATTCACTTTTTCTTTGTGTAATATTATTCCCATGCATCCAGACGATGTATTACGAAGAGGAAGTGGTACCTTGTGCGAGCACTTGTTGATGGTAATTTATATTAATTCAGGTGCAAGCATTCAAAGCAAATGTTTTGATGCCAAACAAGCATGTTGATAAAGGAGGCAACTTTTATGATGGACACTTACTTAACGGCGAGACTTATGTTGGAGGGCACGTTGAAGCTTTGGAAGCAGGAGTCTTTCGAAGTGATTTCCCAACAAAGTTCAAATTGTCAAGTGCTGGATTTCAAACCCTAATTGATGAAATTGACAATGCATTGAAATTCAGCATCGAAAAGGAAGGAAAAATTGATTTGAATAACGTCTTAAATTACGATGAAGTTCGCTCCAATATCGTAACTGCATTAGAGAATCTTCGAGATCATCCAAATAGGACTGAAACTCCGTCAATTTATCACTTGGATGTTGGTGCAATGTATCCCAATATTATTCTTACCAATCGTTTGCAGCCAGATGCCATTGTAACTGACAAAACCTGTGCATCGTGTGATTTCAATCAAGGTGAGAATAGCAGCTGTCAAAGAAAGATGCCTTGGTCATGGAGAGGAGAGTATTTCTTGTCTTCCAAAGGTAAGATATATCCAACTTTAGGTGAATACAATATGTTGAAAAATCAATTGGAACAGGAAAAAATTCAAGTCAAGGACGAATACAAATCATTCCACGAGTTATCCCACTCAGAACAAGATGCCCTATTGAAAAAGAGAATGTCCGAGTATACCCGTAAAGTCTATGGAAAGACTTATGAGACTAAAGTAGTTGAGAAAGAGTCAATTGTATGTCAAAGAGAGAATCCGTTCTATGTAAACACCGTTAGAAATTTCCGTGATAGAAGATACGAATACAAAGCACTATTAAAGTCTTGGAAAAAAAAGTTGGAACAAGCTGCAGCAAGCGGAGATGCCGCAAAAATTGATGAAGGTAATCAAATGTTTAATCCAGCATCAAAAATGACTGTTATCTTTGATTCATTGCAAACTGCTCACAAGTGTATTCTGAATTCGTTTTACGGATATGTGATGCGTAAAGGGGCTAGATGGTATAGCATGGAAATGGCTGGAATAGTTTGTTTGACTGGGGCAAAGATTATTCAACTTGCGCGCTCAAGAGTCGAGCAAGTTGGGCGTCCGTTAGAATTGGACACGGATGGTATTTGGTGCATGCTACCGAAATCATTCCCTGAAAACTTTACTTTTAAATTGAAAGGAGACAAATCATACTTTATTTCTTACCCATGTGTCATGCTTAACCATTTGGTTCATGACAAATTCACAAATGATCAGTATCAAGATTTGGTGGATGAAAAGACATTCGAGTATCAAATCAAAAAGGAAAACTCCATCTTTTTCGAGGTAAGAGATATTAATGGGAGGTTGATGGTCCGTACAAAGCAATGATTTTACCTGCATCCACTGAACAGGATAAGTTGCTGAAAAAGAGATATGCAGTGTTTAATCATGACGGAAGTTTGGCTGAATTAAAAGGATTCGAATTAAAAAGAAGAGGAGAATTAAAACTCATCAAGAACTTTCAAAGTAGTATTTTCAAGGTATTTTTGGAAGGAAATGATTTGCAAGATTGTTATAAACAAGTCGCCGCTGCAACTGATAGCTGGTTAGATATTCTATACACTAAAGGAAGAGATCTAACTGATAACGAACTGTTTGATCTGGTTAGTGAGAATAGAAGCATGTCAAAGAGTTTGGAGGAATATGGGCAACAAAAGAGCACATCAATTACCACTGCGAAGCGTCTAGCGGAGCTTTTGGGGGAACAAATGGTGAAAGATCGAGGTTTGAATTGCAAATTTGTAATTGTATCCAAACCGGCTGATGCGCCTGTAAGTGAACGGGCCATTCCAATAGCAATTTTTCAATCTGATGAATCAGTGAAACGCCATTATCTCAGAAAATGGCTTAAAGACACTAGTATCCAGGATGAAGATATCAGAGATTTGATTGATTGGGAGTATTATTTGGAAAGATTTGGAGGGGTAATCCAAAAACTTATCACCATTCCTGCCGCAGCTCAAAATGTTGACAACCCGATACCTCGAATTAAACATCCCGACTGGCTATTGAAACGGTTGTCTGTTCGAGATGACAAAATGAAACAAATTTCAATAACAGATATGTTTAGCAAAACCGAAAAGCCTGTTTTTGAAGAAGTAGCACAGGAAAATATAGTCGACATTGAAGAACTAGCAAGTACAAAAACCGTTCGATTAGCAAATGGAAAGAGACATATAAATACACAATTGGAACCTATAACAGGAAAGAAGAAAGCAAAAAGAAAGCATTTACCACCAGCTACTGTGTCGGATAATCCATACTGTCCTTTCAGCGACTATACAAATTGGTTGCAGCACCAAAAAAAGATTTGGTTCAAACGATTGGCAATCAATAAGCAAATCTCTCAAGTCAAGAGAAAAAAGGGAATTTCTTCATTTTTCTCTTCCACAATTGATATTCTGAAGAGTCAATGTTGGGAGGTTCTTCAGATATCTGAAACTGATAGCTTTGGAATTTTCAAGGTATTTGCAATTATCAACGATCAATTGGAAAAATTCGAGTTGGAAATTCCTAGAATAATTGTAGCAAACTGCAAAACATCAACCCCAGAATTTTTGCAGAATCCTGAAATATTTGCCAAAAGAGTAAACAAGGTTCTTCCTCGAAATCATTCTACGCTTAATCTTTTTCAACTGGAAATGACCGAATATTACTATAAAAGCAATTCAAGTCTGTTTTCCACTGTACTTGCCGAAAAAGAAGTTGCTGGTATATATGAAACTCAGGTTCCTCTGATTTTACGTGGTTTGATCAATCTAGGAACATTTATGGAACTTTCAGATCCCAATCAAATGTTTGATCGTTCCACTCTTTTCAAATTGAATCAAGTTTCAAAAGTAACAAAGTCTCGCAAAAAGTATTTACCCACCGGGATATTCAATACCGCATTACTGTATCATTGTCAAACCACGAACCGTCAAATGATTGCTTTGTATGTACCATTTCTGGATTTTGTTCATGTAGTGTTTGTAGATCCTGGAAATAACATTGATGCTATTCCCAACATAAAGCGGCTTTACGCTTCTGCATATGAAACAAGCAAATCAAATAGAGAAGAGGAAGCTGAATTATACTTTGACTACTCTGAAAATGTCCAAATCGAATCAACTGTGTATACCAATGAAAAGGAAGCCTATACATACATCAATTCAATTCTTCTGGAGTTAAAAGTCCAAAGTAAGAAACCAGTAGTCGTGGCTATTCAGTCACCAAAAAGCACCAAATATTTCAGACAAAACGAACTTTCAGCGTTATATGAATATCCAGTTTTGAATGTTCCAATCCATAAATCTGATTCTGCGTTCCCTGCTATTGGCTGGCAGACCTTTGCCGTGAATAGGATGTTTGGACACGTTTTCCATATCGCTGAATTTATTGCAGAGAGGATAGAAATTGCTCGATATTCCAATGTTCCACTTTGTAACATTGAATACGATTATGCCGTGTATTTATCTGATTTGGCATTTGCCAGGATTCTCGATAGGAACGACAGTGTATTGTGGTGTTCAGCTTCATCCAAACCTGACTTGGGTGGAAAGGAAAATGAAGACAATTTGTGTAATGCATTCGATATAAAAAGTCCCGAAGTCAACAACAAAGGCGCATACGATACAATATGCATAGAGTTGGGTTTATGGGATCTGTCTCTAAATACGCTCATTAAATCAATGGATCAAAATGGTGACTTGATCAATGCTAACGGAGCTCCTTCCAAAGCCAGCATCCATTTGATTGACTCTCACTTTTCTGGAGAACCATTAACATCCAAGACAGATTCTGATCAATCCCCGTACAATGCCATCACATCGATAAGAACACTGGTCAAAAGCTGGCTGGCAGACTTAAGAAAAGGAAACCGGTTTGCCTCCCATTTCCTCGAACATTTGCATAGATGGATTACTTCCAGCTCTGCTTATTTTTATGATGGATTGATTGTATCGCATATTCATACTTTGATGACGAGAAATTTCAATGCTCTTCTTGAAGAATTCGACCAACTAGGCTCAAGCGTTATTTATGCTTCGTTTGATAAGCTGGTACTCGCTACATCGAAAAAAAACTTGGGAGCAGGAATTGGGTACATCAGTTATGTATTGGCATCTATTTCAAAAAACCCAGACTTTATGCATTTGGAAATTAAGCCCACATTGTTTTATGATTATTTGCTGTGGTGTGATCCATTCAATTACGGTAGTCTTGTTCATGAAAATATAGAAAGTGTGGAAACTTCTAACAGTCAATCTGTTGTTGATTTGAAATGGAATATTTCTGATTTCCTTCCAATTCAAGTTCGAACATCATTCTTGAAAACTATTGCAGAATTTTTGTACATGGTTCAAAAATTTAAAGCAGAGGAGTTGAATTTGGAGGAGAATTTGATTATTTTAATCGATATGGAACTGAAGCGAAAGCTATTCTCCCTGGTAGAAAGTCTGCACAGAAAACGGATTCTTGATGAAGACCTCGACCATGAAACTGCTTATACCTTTCCAGTTCTTCCTGGTACTTGTCGAACACTCACTAATCCTGCTCTCGAGTTTATTAAAATGGTGGCAATGGTATTATCCTTGGATAGAAAGCTGGAAACTAAAGCTCGCGTTCTCAAAAGAGATTTGCTCAAATTGATTGATGTCAAAGAATTTAGCGCCGAGGCAGTTTTCCATTACCCGTGCGAAAAGTATATTTTACCCCAGATTATATGTGAATTCTGTAACCATTGTTGTGATTTGGATTTGACACGCAAGGCAGATCTGGATATAAACGAAAACCTTACGGAAAGAAGTTTCCTTAGTTGCGAAGGATGTGGGATGATGTACGATAAGGACGATATAGAGCAGCGCCTAATTGAGCAACTGTCCTTACTTTTGACCAAGTGGCAACTTCAAGACCTCCAATGTAAAAAGTGCAAAATGATCAAAGCGGAAGAATTGAAAAATCAGTGCTATAGATGCACAGGAGAGTTGGTCACTGTGTTGGATAGGAGCCACTTTGAACGGCAGATTATTGTGCTGGGTAACCTTGCTGACTATTTCCATATGGAGATGTTACAAGACGTAATTCAATTCATCACACAAAAATAATATATTTAGTCATAACCGCCATTTCGTCATTGTTGTAAGCATTTTCACCTTTCTGTTGCTTTGGAATTATGAATCATGGGCTCATTACCCTTATTTCTACTATATCTCTAAACACATAAAATTTATAACAATCACAACAAGCGAATTGGAATTGAATAAGAGTGCTGTATTCTACCCAATTTTTCTGATTGAAATTGGGGTATGGTGCGTCCAGTTTCCTGGTTTTTTGGATCGGGGCTTGGATTCGGGCTCCCTGATTGGAAAATTACAGGGGCAAGATTAAAAAGTTACGAGAAAGTGACAAATTCTCACAGATGATTATAAAAGAAACAAGTTGCCAGCTTGAGTATCAAAACAAATATGTTTATATCTCCAAAGGTCGCCCTTCTTTTACTATTCTCCCCTTTTTCCACTGCCCAACAGCCTTCCCTTTGTGATAAATACACCACTGCCCTGTTCAAAGACAACACTGAAGACAACCAATTGAAGCTATTGACTACCCTTGTAAACAGAGTTGTTGGCGGAAATTTCACTGCTACTCCTAACGGAAAACCCGTCACTGGTATTTTGGTAAAGTCTACTTTCAATGGACAGCCTGTAGATATGCTTCCAAAGTTCATTGGTACCTCTGGCCCAACCACAAACATCAATGGTGTCGCAACTGCTGGAATCAACTTTTTGGACGGTGGTGGTGCTGATGCTCTCAAGCAAGGAAAGCCTGCCAATGACCCAAATACCAGACAATTCAAGTTACTGACTCACTTGTATGGTGTGTTTGGATCTTTGACTGGGTGCTCAAAGATGGGAGGCTCTGTATTCCCAAACTACGCAGGAAACCCATCCATGACTGATACTCACAGATTCATGAACATCAACAAACCTACTCTGGACTTTTTCATTGACCAAGTAGGTCAAGCTGCAGTTTCTCTTGGTGTTACTCCTGAAGATGCTACTGCTGTGGGAAAAGCATTAAATTCTCTCTTTAACACCCAATGCGCCAAGCCAACTAAATTGACCCCACAATCTACTGAATTGCCACAAGGCTTCTGTTTTGGAGAAGGATGTCCTGTTGCTAACCCTGTTGATAACATCTCTTGCCCAACTGGTCCTGGATCATTCCCTAACAACGGAAAGACTTCTAGCTCAGAATCACAACCATCAGGATCAAGCTCTGGACAGCAATCTCTATGTGATAAATACACCACTGCTCTTTTCAAAGACAACACTGAAGACAACCAATTGAAGCTATTGACTACCCTTGTAAACAGAGTTGTTGGCGGAAACTTTACTGCTACTCCTAACGGAAAACCCGTCACTGGTATTTTGGTAAAGTCTACTTTCAATGGACAGCCTGTAGATATGCTTCCAAAGTTCATTGGTACCTCTGGCCCAACCACAAACATCAATGGTGTCGCAACTGCTGGAATCAACTTTTTGGACGGTGGTGGTGCTGATGCTCTCAAGCAAGGAAAGCCTGCCAATGACCCAAATACCAGACAATTCAAGTTACTGACTCACTTGTATGGTGTGTTTGGATCTTTGACTGGGTGCTCAAAGATGGGAGGCTCTGTATTCCCAAACTACGCTGGTAATCCATCAATGGCTGACACTCACAAGTTCATGAACATCAACAAGGCTACCATGGACTTTTTCATTGACCAAGTAGGTCAAGCTGCAGTTTCTCTTGGTGTTACCCCTGAAGATGCCACTATGGTTGGAAATGCGCTTCAATCCTTGTTCAATACTCAATGTGCAAAGCCAACTAGCTTGACACCTCAAAATCCACCACTTCCTCAAGGTTTCTGTTTTGGAGATGGATGCACAGTTGCAAACCCAATTGATCAATTATCTTGTCCAAATGGTGTTGGCAGTTTCCCAAATAGCAAGACTAGCTCATCAGGTACAAATGGCATTTCTAAGATATTGAAGTGTATCCCAAGAAACGGCTCAGTTCAAAAGCGCAGTGAACTTTAATGTATAAATTCAATAAATATTTGTTCATATGATTACTAATGCTTAATTTCATTTGTGACAATGTTTTCATGGTTGCGTCACTTGCAATGTGTTTCAATTCTAGGCTCGGATGGTGGCACTTAGTTCCAGCCAAATTAAAGATCAAGAGTGAACAGCTTTAATTCATTATTATTAGATTGTACCAACTCTTTAGGACAGTTATCTTTTTATTTGACTAAACGGTTATCCAAGACCACTCTTGAATCAACCAAACTACGCATGTCGAGATATTCTAATTGTTGTTGTAATTTAAACACGCTGAATGTAACTAAAGATTGTTACACGGTCAAAGTAGAGGGATTTTATGATGAGATCGACCTGGGTATTACATCATCATGTATCTGGTTAATGCTGTTGGCTCCTAGAACCCTGAAAGTTGTTTCATCGTAATTTAAAAAATCTCATTTTTGAAGGATTAATGCCAGTTGGGAGTCAACAGCTCAGGATAATCGATTTGATTATAATAGCGACTCTCACGCTTATTCGCCAATGCTCTATCGCCATTGATTGAATGTTTTAGTTTCGATTTATGTTTTATGAATCCAAGAAAAAGTTGAGCCACAATCACTCGCAATGGGAAAATTGATCATCCAAATGGTTTTTTATGGCCACGCAGACACTGTAAATAAGCCTGGCAGTGTTGCCGCTCATTTGATTCTTTGATTTCATTATTCCAGCTGAATAGCTTTCGTTTGTTTGGATTACGTCATTGTTTTAAAGTAGCAGAGGCTGATGAGCCCTTTAGCCATTGTAGTGGGCGACAACATATAAATTGACAGGAATCTACGAGCACCAACCTAATCCATGTATTTATTCAAATTTGTTAATACTCTGCTTGCAACTACCGTACTTGCTACTGGTCAACCATTGTGTGATAAATACACCACTGCTCTCTTCAAGGATAACACTGAAGATAATCAATTGAAGTTGTTGACTGCGCTTGTAAATACTGTCGTCATTGGAAACTTTTCTGCGACTGTCAACAACCAACCAGTCCCAGGTATCTTGGCACCAGCTACATTCAACGGACAGCCAGTAAATATGCTTCCATTCTTTACTGGTCAACAGGGTGCCACTGCCAATATTAATGGTGTCGCTACTGCCGGAGTAAACTTTTTGGATGGTGGTGGTGCAGATCCTTTGAAGCAAGGTCTTCCAGCAAGTTCGCAAAACACCAGGCAGTTCAAACTATTGACTCACTTGTACCAACTATTTGGATCTTTGTTGGGTTGCTCCAAACAAGGTGGAAAGGTATTCCCTAACTATGCTGGAAACCCATCTATGACTGATGTTCACAGATTCATGAAACTGGACAATGCTACAATGAGTTTCTTTATTCAACAAGTCGGAGCTGCTGCTCTCTCATTTGGCGTTACCCCGGATGATGCAAATGTCGTTGGAAATGCTCTTACTGCTCTTTTCAATGATCAATGTACCGCTCCAGCACCATTAACTCCGCAATCTGGTCCTCAACCACAAGCATTCTGCTTGGGTACTGGTTGCTCTCCTCAACATGGTGTGGATCCTACCTCATGCCCTCAAGGTCCAGGAAGTTTGCCAAACAACAGCCCATCTGGTGCTTCTAACAATCAACAATCTTCTCAACAAAATTCCGGATCACAATCGTCTGGCCAATCTCTCTGTGATAAATACACCACTGCCCTTTTCAAAGACAACACCGAAGACAATCAATTGAAGCTGTTGACTGCCCTTGTAAACAGAGTAGTCGGTGGTAACTTTACTGCAACTGCAAACGGAAAACCAGTTACTGGTATTCTTGTCAAAGGCACATTTGATGGTCAACCTGTTGATATGCTTCCATTCTTCACTGGCCAATCCGGTCCAACTACAAATGTTGGAGGTGTTGCTACTGCTGGAATCAACTTTTTGGACGGTGGTGCTGCTGATGCTCTCAAACAAGGTCTCCCTGCAAATGATCCAAACAGCAGACAATTCAAGTTACTGACTCACTTGTACCAACTGTTTGGCTCTTTGCTTGCCTGCTCAAAACAAGGTGGACAAGTATTCCCAAACTATTCTGGAAACCCTTCCATGTTGGACACTCACAGATTCATGAACCTGAACAAGGCCACCATGGACTTTTTCATTGACCAAGTTGGCCAAGCCGCCATTTCATTTGGAGTTACTGCTGATGATGCCACCAAAGTTGGACAAGCTTTGCAAACACTATTCAACAACCAATGTGCTCCATTAGCTAAACTTACTCCTCAAACTGCCCCTGCTGAGCAAGGGTTCTGCCTGGGAGATGGCTGCCAAAACCTTAAAGACCAAACAGCATGCCCTAACGGAGTCCAATCGAACACTGGCTCAACTTCAAGCTCGTCTGGCTCTTCCAGCGCATCCAGCAACGGAAAAGTCATCAAATGTTTACCTAGAGGAGCAATTTCAATGGGTTCATCTGTCCACAAGAGATCTGAACTATAAAATTGTCAATAAAAAGCATTTATACATAATACTTTGTTTTTTCAACTACTCCACCCCCATGCGGTTCAAGACATTCTACTAGTTGAGCTCAATAAGATTCTTCAAAATTCTTCATCATTTCCTTTTTTGTTAAATGAAGCCGCGGAATAGAAAAATACCGCAGCCTTTGAAAACAGAGAATGAGGATAAGCAACGACCGATTGAAAAAACCAGAGTAAAACGTAATGGTAACAATTTAATTCGCATCCCACTATGTAAGCGGAATTTTTCTCTTTGTAAATCAACAGCAATTTCAATGTTACACAAGAAATGGAGAAATTGATCTCTAGATTGTTCATAGACTTACAAAGGATGAGTAATTCAAGAATATAAATACCACGCAGAGTCAAATGACAACATCAATTTAATATGGAAGACAATAACGAATATACTGTTTACGACAGTGCTTCATCTGCTAAAAATGTTTCCCAACAACCTGCCCTGCCCAATGAATACTTGTACCGAGAAGGCAATGCTGGTATGCTTGGTCTGTTAGGCTTCTTTTTCGCTGTATTCCCCTCCTCAGTCCTGGATGCGATTGACCCTACTGTTCCCAAACAAATCATATTCATGTACTTGACTTTGTTTGGTGGGTTACTACAAATATATGCTGGTTCCAAAGATTTCCATCATGGCAATACCTTTACTGCTTGTGTCTTTTCAGTGTTTGGATATGCTTGGGTGGGCGAAGGAATAATGGCTGGTAACTTGCAAGTACTTCAACCTACAACAACTGGTGCGACTCCTAGTAACGATTATGCAACGGTGATGGGTGTTTATTTAACCACGCTTACTTTGATGAATACCATCTTCTTGATCCTTAGTTGGCATCATCCAAGAGGCTCTTTGCTCCTGTTTATCACTTTGGGATTTGTTGAATGTAGATTGCTTGGATCAACAGGGGGTGTGTTCACTGCAAACCACAAGATTACTCAATTTGGTGCTTACTTTGGTGCGATTGGCGCGCTGCTTGCCCTTTACTCTTTTATAGCGGAAGCTTATGCAGAAGAAGGAATTGTTTTGCCAACAGGCAAGTTTGACGAAGTAGTGACAAAGAGAAGACCATATAAAGGCGAAAAGAATGTTTAACTTATTGAATAAAGCAAATTGAAGGAGTACCTTTTGATGTGAAATGCTCAGGAAATTATTTGTTGTCTCTAGGCGGTTATTTTATGAATGCACTGCCGCTGTGTACGTATGAACAGAATATAGGATCGCAGTAACTTCTGTGCGGTTCATTGGTGTGCGCGGTTTCATTTAACAAATGAAATTTCCAGATTAGATGCGGGCCAGAGCAGTCACGCGAAACATATCCCAAAAGAGTCATTACTAATTGGTGCAACCAAGCACAAAAGACACACGACCAACAAATGATAAAAAATTTAGCGGGTAACTCTTTCCGATAAAGTTTAGAACGAATATGGTCGCAGAATCTAGCGATCTACCAAAGACAAACGACAAGGATATCGTACTTTGATAGGACTAACTGTAGGATACATGCTCCCAGGGCTCTTTTAAAAAACGAAATGAGCGCTTTTGTGGGGGCAGAATGAAAAAATGGGAATACATACTCTTGTATCTGTTTATAGCCATCAATGTGGTTGGTTTTGTATTTGGAATATTGCTCTACACCTACCTAATCCCCAAGTATGCTCAATACAAAGTAGATCAAATTGGAGTTGATGGCAATACCATTAGAATTCACAAATTAGATGTTGGGCAGATTCAAAACAACCAGATCCCAATTGCAATCGATGCGAGAATCGATGCATTCACTGTATTCCCTATCCAAGGTGGTATTGGAGACACAGTTATAGATATTTCAAGTGGTGGTAAAACGATTGCGTCCTTTAATCTTCCAGCCATCGATTTTTGGCTGAACGAAGAGATTGTCTTTGCTGCCAACTGCTCAGTTGCTTTTACTGATGATCAACTGAAGAATGCCAATGATTTATTTGCAATGCTATCGTCTCCTGATGGGATAAATGATTTGGATATTTATCTTTCATTGAATCCGCAAATCTATGGACAAGGAATCATGTTTTATTCTCATCTTCCGCTTCACAGAAACCTTGATATTGGGCATGTTACCAATGCGCTGGGATCATATTTCAGTGGCAACAACAATTTGAATCAATTCCACCCTCTGATATTTTTTGGTCCTGACCAGGATTCTTGTAAGTATTTATTAATCCAGCTTCACAATTGATGCACTCTCATTTCGATGCAAATGAAATCATGGTCCTTCCAGAAAGTTTGGGCAACTTGGAGGTAGTATGGACGACGTTCCAAATATTGATGGATGACATTAGTGCGCTTTTGAATACCCAATTTGCTTTTGCAAACCCAAAGTATGTCTCCTTGTCCACCATTGACGAAATGGAATTCTACTTTTCTTTGGAGGGAACAAAGGCTGCCAAGGTTACTTTGCAAAAACTGGGATTATCAAACGGGCTAAACTCGAATTTTACTGTTGGGGCTAATTTGACTTTTACTGACTCGGAAATTGACCCAACTGCAGTGCAAAGCGCAATTGAAAATGCTTCTCAGAGCTATGCTCAAAAACGAAATTTCGAATTTGGTTTAGTTGGCCCTATTTCGATCTCTGGCGCTCCATTTGTTGCCGAAATGACTAAAGATTTGAAACTTCAAGTAACTTTGGGTGACTTGGTTCTCCTTGCTCCTCAAGCACTTGGCAGTCTGTTTAACATTGATTTCTCGTCCATCTTTAATCAACTATCCCAGGATATAATCGGAAATTCTACAATCACTGCTGATATTACAACCGATGGTATTGCTGCATCACTAGGTTTGAATTTAAAAGCCTTTGACTTTTTGAAACCTCCAAAGAATGTAGATTTTCCATATACAACTACTATTAGCGTTCACGGGTCATCTTCCAAGATATTCCAAACAAACGTTAGCCCTATTTCCTTTGGTATAGATGAAAGAGGTGTAATGTTAAAGACCAACGCGACCATTATCCCGGTTAATACTGATCAAGCCGCTACCGATCTCGCAAAAATGGTCAATCCAATCATTTCACGAAATCCAACAAACTCTACAGTAGGAATTAAAGATTTGTTGTTTGCATTACCTGGTCAAGCACCTTTTAAATGGTCGCAAAGTCTTTTTGGACAAAGAATATTGAATATTGGGATTCCACCAGTAAATATGGAATCTCTGCTTCTCAGCATCTCATCCCCAGCGATGGGAACTGCTTTGAATCGAATTGTGCAAGTTGCAAATGGGACATTAGACATTGCCCAACTAAATGATCGCCCAGGATTTGGCGCCTCTGGAAATTTGAAAATATCTTACTCCAAGAACTTGCCTGCAGTTTCAGTAAACGTTGGGTATTTCAATTTGTTTGGAACTGTAGAATCTAGCAACTTGGTACAGCTCACGCTTCCAAATGGAATTGATTTCAAACCTTCAACAAGTGGAACCACTATTAATGCTGCAGCAGTAATTCAACGAGGGGACGTGTTGGAAAGTAAAATACAAAATTTAGCAAACGCTTTGTTGATGGATGGCTCACTTCCATCTTATTTTGGTTTAACCGGATTGGTGTTTGGGGATTCCTTAAAATCAAACATTGTAACGTTTTCTAAAGTGATCTTGGATTTCAATACTGCCACACTGCAAACCGCCATTAGAAACGAAAACTTTGTAACTCCATCATTACCAAATAACTTTATCGCAATTAAAGGAGTAAACTTGCAAGTTGCTTCTTCAAGCAAAATTGCTGTTGGAATCGGAGCAGCCTTTGAAAATTCATTTGCTCTGAATTTCAATGTGGGAGTTCTTGCATTGAACGCTCAACTTCAAAATCAAACAATTTTGGGATTGAAAACGTCACCAACTTTGATTTCTCCTGGAACTGTGTCACAAATCATAAATTTGGACTTGGCACTCTCCAATTCTAACGAGCAACTTCAACAATCTGTAGGCACGTTCCTGCAGGCACTGTGGAACAAAGACACTTCAATTACTTCCATCTCTGGAGTGACAGGTTTTACCTTGACGCCAACCAATCCTACTTCAAGTTCTGCAGCCATTGATCAGTTTGCAAATATTATTTTCTCAACAGAATCTTCAAAAGTAATCAGCTTTGTAAATGATCATTACCAATCATCAGCAAATTCTCCAATCGATTTATCTGCACTTGTACCTTCTGATTTATCAAAGTTTGGACTGGTGGTTGATTCTTTGGATTTCAATGTTTTACCCAGATCTGCTCTTTCGGCCACAATCGGATTGTCTTACAACAATTATATGCCCATTACAGTTTCAGTTCCCTATTTGCAGCTCAGTTTGATGATTGATAGCACCCCTGTGACCAATGTACAGCTTGGCGGACTGAGTGTTGGGAAAGATTTAGGTAATTGATCCATTAATATTAGCTAAAATGAAATTATCTCCAACCTTGAACTTCCAGAGCGGGAGCGCCGACAAGATATCCGGCGTTATTTCTGGATTAATGGCAAAGAAGTTGTCGAATTCATTGGCTGTTGGCCATTTGGCATTTGGATCATCAAACACTGATATAACTACCCTGATTTCTTTTGCAAACTTTGATATCACCTCGATCGTTCAAAAGGGGATTGCTGTAACTTTTTCCAACCCAATCATTGATATGTCGCACCTCACTCCTGACATAAACAAGCTCAGTTTGAGTGCTTCGTCTTTAGATTTAAATATTCTGCCAAACTCTCAAGTAGCAGCAGCTATTGGGTTAACCTTCAACAACTACTTGCCAGTTACATTCAGTATTCCTTATATTCAACTGTCTGCTCTGATAGACGATGAGCACATTACTGATCTGCAACTCAAGCAAGGGCTTTCAGTATCAAGTGCCACAACTTCATTAAGCATATCTCCTACAGCCAAGTTTTCTCAGAATATCGCTGACCCAGTTGCCAACTTGGTTAATGGTTGGAAAGCAGGAAAAATTACAACCAATTTGAAACTTGGAGGAATATTCATTGGGGCATCTCCAACAGATCAAAACGATTTCCTTTCAAAAGTTACTATAGACCTTTCAGATTACCTACAAAAATCTACCACCTGGAATATCAATTCAATCTTGGATTTAACAAAGTTAACACCTTCAAGTGATATCTCCAAGTTTTCATTGAAAGTCAAATCAATTAGTGTTGGTGTGGAGCCCTCTTCTGCAATTTCTAGCAAGCTGAATATTGACTACAGCAATTATCTGCCAGTATCTGTCAACCTTCCGTATCTGAAATTTACTGCAGGTTTAGATAGCTCTCCAACGGTTGATTTGGAGACAAATAATTTTGGTATCACAAGAAATTCAGGTACTAAATAATTAATCAAAGGAAATCTCGATACAACAGCGTCTTTTGGATTCAAACCAAACTCTGCTGATAAAATATCCAGTTTATGGAATCAAATATCCGCAGGACATGTAACAAGCACTTTCTCTGTTTCTGGAATAACATTTGGTAGTTCAACGGGTGATATGAATGATATGCTCTCAAAAGTGCAATTCAATTTACCAGCAAACTTTGCTTCCAACTCTACTTATGCTATCGAGCAACTGAAATCCATTCTAGGAATTACTACTGGCCCCCCAATCGCCATGGGTAGCATAAAGGCTGACATTCAACCAGAAAACACTATTGGTGCAAAGATTGCGTTAGATCTGGGTGTTAAAGTTCCATTAAATATTAATATTCCATATGTATCAGCAATTGTGCAACTGGATAACGAAAAAATTATCAACAACTTTGAAACTGCTATCAAGGACGCCAATGGATCGCAAATCGAAATCGACACATCGATCGCTATCAGTGATTCTGGAGAATTAGGACAAAAAATTAACGATATCATAAATGCAATAATTGGCAATAACGATATCCCAGGAACTGTCACAGGATCAAGTTTTGTATTCGGATATAGTGCGTCCTCTACCACAGATGCATTTTCAAAAATCAGTCTCGATTATGCGCTGAATTCAATTATTCCTAAAAATATTAGTATGACTCCTGCAGATTTCATAAAGAAATTGAATCTGGGAATTAATAATGTCAAACTACAGTCCAAACCAAGGGGTACAATAGAAGCTGGTTCAGATATATCGTTCAACTTTGATTATCCGGTAACTATCACTGGTCTTGATTATTTCTCACTGGAATTTAACCTTGACCAAACCGAATTGGTGACTATCACTTCCAATTCTCCACTAAATCTTTCCAGAGGAAACATAACCATTCAACCAGTTACTGAAGTTTCTTTTGTTTCAAGTGAAAAAGGACAAGATGCTGTAGCCAAGCTTATATCAGATGTGGAAAATGAAAACAACTTGGAACAAATTGGAACAATTACTGGAATCGCATTTGGACACGATGAAAAGTCTCCTTTCAAATTCCTGAATAATTTAAAGGTAAATTTTAATGTCAGCTCCATTTTGACAAAAGATTTGATTCAGCAGTTGAAAGATAAAGTATATGTTGACAGCCTAATTTCAAATTTGGTTGCTCAAAAGCTTCACCTAAAAGCTCAAGACAATGGCGCTCTGCAAACAGCTATCGGATTAAATGTCAACAACTTTACATTTGGAGCATCTGGGGCATTCACCTATTTATCTACTCAAATTAATCTGGACGATCAAAGGTAATTTAGAAGTAATCTAGCTTGCTCAGTGTTGTTGGTGACTTGTCCTTTGAAACCTCCAACAAAGTCCTATCAGCAGCTCTCGACAGTACCACTAGTTTTTCAAATGGAGATAAATTGAAAGGAATAATCAACGATATTGCTCAGCAAACAGTGAATGGAAACAATGTTACAAACACTTTAACAGTTACTGATATCGTGATCGGAAGTGAATCAACCGATACCATTGATCTGTTCAACAAAGTTCAACTCAAAATTCCACTAGGGCCAATTGTATTCAAGCTAAAGAAACTGATTGAGGACTTGATCTCCCAAAAAGAAAATATAATGAGTAACGTTGGAATCAATCCTCAGAATATTGACTTGGATGTTCTTGATGAAAACACTCTCGTAGCGAATGCCAACGCAAAAATTGAAAAGCTCAATCTCGATTTGGATATTGATCTCCCTTACATTTACGCCCAAGTAGCTTACAACAAACAAAAGTTTGTCGATAACACGATTGAAAACCTCTCCTTCAAAAATAACGTGTTTGACGCAAGAGATCTTGTGTATATGCATGATGATAGAACCACGATTCAGTCGTTCGTTACGCTATTAGGAAATGTAGTATTTGCTAGAAATGTTAGCACCAGCGACATTGCCACATTCAATTCAGTTTCATTTGGATTCAACAAGGCCTCGGCAATAGATGCATTTTCTGGTATTTCCATTGATTTAAAATTGGAACAGTTCCGCAAATGGGCCACTGTTCAATTTGATAGCGTTTCTATCGCGAATATTGACGCATCGATTGAACAGGAGGGTATTGTTGCTGTAGCTACTATGCCTACCTTGTCATTCAACTTTCCATTTAAAATGTTGGCAGAGTTTCACTCAGATGCCAAATGGGCAATCAATGGAACAACTGATCCCGCAAAGTACATTACGGTTTTATCAGTTGGTGCTAAATCATTCAATTTCCCGCATGTTCCTGTTCTGGTACAGTTGAATCTTGATTCCAACTTTCCGCTGTTCATGCAAGATGTCATTACCTCATTGGTTCAGTGGGAAAGCTACGCTAGCAATTCAAGGGTTGGGTATTTAACCCTTACTGGTAGTAATGGGAAAGCATTTAGGTTGTTTGATAGTGTTAGCTTTAATGGCCCTGATGATCTTACATTTGCCGATATTTTGGAGATTGATGTATTTGAAGATGACAACTATGATTGGTCTGGATATCCAAACCCTGGCCCATCTTCACCGTTTATGATGGCGCTTTCTGCAAAGAATCTATCTCCATTCCATTTGAATGTTGGCAATCTCAAGGTGTCTAGTGGTAACACACCGCCTGGTGCAACCGAACCTGATGAAACCCAAGGGATATTTAACATGGTGTCGCAAGGAGAATTGATTTTGATTAATAAGAATGAGGGGGGTAGTATGGTCAGTATGGCAGGTCCACCAACACAGACTATTTTGCACGGTAATATGTGGGCATTAGCAGCTTTGGGTCCATTGACACCAGATTTGTGGAAAGCATTTGCAGCTTTACAAGCAACTCCTGGTGTTGAAATCCGTACATTCATTAGAAGTTATAGAGATGACCACAATATCGAATGGTTCCAAAAGTTGACTACATACTTGGACGACGCAAAATGGCTGACATGGCTTACACCTCACTTTGATATAATGGGCGAACACTTTGTATACAGTAATTATCGTGATCCGAATGGCACAGTGCCAGTCGACACTAGTAAGCCGATAGTTGCTAATAGCGTGACCAACTTATCTTTGACCACTGCCGTGAAGAATCTTGCAAATCATATTGCTCTTACCAAAATCTAGCAAGCTGTCTAGTAATTTTCTGTCTCTACAATAAAGAAACTAAAGAATTCAGTAAATTCCTAATCATGTTGAGAAGAGAATAAAGTCAAGTGTGAACTACTGAAATCACATGATTCATTTCGTTCTAGTATTGAAAAGTGCTATCCAAATACTTGACGACAATGAAGCATTGCTGGTGCTAATAACCTTCAGATGCGGAATAATTTCTTTCTCAATTTTGCAAATGCCGGAATTCAAGCTACTGAGAGGAAACGTCCCAAATTCATTCGCTTACTTCACCATCAAGGATCGAATGCCAACGATATTAACAAAGGTAATCAACAGTCTATCGATGCACATGTTTGAGTATGACCAGAATACAGCCAAGATCAAAGAGGTTATTAGTCACATAGCCCAACTAAAGTATAATATGACTAGGAATAAGGTTCTGCCAGAATTGGCACCTCTTCCAGAGAACGAATTGTACAACAAGTTGATAAACAAAAGCGAAAAGACCTGGTTTGATGCACCGTGGTTATTGGGTAATCCAAACTAACCAATAGTCGAATGTTTAATGTACCGGTACATCAAAGTTAACAAGACTATTGCAAGACATTGCTGTAGAGAGTGCCTTGGATATTGATTTGTTTTATTGGATAAAGAAGGACGCATTCAAGGAAACAGAAGTAGATCTGGAAATCGGAACACTGGCATCAATGGTTGAATTGATTTTATGGGGAAACCAGTCAGATTTATCCCTGCACATTAATGGCAGAGAGGAAGGTGATGTAAAGCAATCACATATCATTGTAAACCACATTGAACCACTATGCAGAATCCTGCCTAAAGAAAAGACAATCGTTTATGTCTTGGATAATGCTGGATTTGAGTTATATACTGACTTGCTGTTTGCAACTCTTTTGACTCGGGATTATGACACCACCATTATATTTGAATGTAAGCAGTATCCTTGGTTTGTGAGCGATGTCACCTCAAAAGACTTTTATCAACTAATCAATTCCAAGGAAAAATACAAGGAAATATGGCAGGGATACCTTGATTCTGGTAAATGGCAACTTTGTTCGCACTGGTTTTGGACTACTCCTTTAACTTACTCTGAAATGGAAACAGAAGCACCAGATCTATATCGCGAAATGAAGGAAAGCTTTGCAATTTATAAAGGCGATTTGAACTATCGAAAGGTAATTACTGCTGACTCAGATGGTTCACGATGCCGATCATAAAACAGATATTCCGTTCAAGGATGTCATTGGAAGTATGAAAAATACAAGATTCTGTATGGTTCGTACCTGCAAGGCAAACACCTGTTGTGGTTTACTTCCAGGTCAAAAGGAAGAGCTTGACAAACTTGATCCAAATTGGATGGTGAATGGCAAATTTGGAATAGTTCAATTAAATGAATAAGTTGTATTAAAACAATGATAAAAGTATTGGGTGCAGCCTTAGTGCACTAATTTTGTTGAACCATTCCGCACTTCCGTTTTTCTTGAGAACCTTTGCAATTGCTATAAATTGTGCAAGGACATTAAATACGAGTTCATAGTTGCTTGTCCATTCAAGGTCTTCAATTTGTGATATGGCATCCCATACCGCATGGATATGATTGTTCAGCTTATCTACGTGAACTTGATCCAAAGTAGTCTCTAAATAATGCATGCTGAGTAAAATGTTCCTAAATGGCTGTTTGTAAGAATTCATTTCTTCTTGATCAAACAAATCCATGTTCATTGAACCGAGATTTTCTAATTTAGATAGTGTTTACGATAATCAATTGTACAGAGTATTGATAAATGATATTCTACCGGATAGAACTTTTCCAAATAACCCAGCAATAAGATGGAAGCTAGTGTTTCAGTTATTGCAAACTTCATGCTTAGCAGTATGGCAACACACTCACTGACTGATTGTCTGACATTTTCGTCATCATCTTCCAGGATTTCTCTGATTAACAAGCAGTATTCTAATTCCAATTCTCCAAGCTTTACCTGTCTAATTTCGTTCAATGATCTTGCAGCAGCGAGTCTCAAGTCAACAGGCTATGTTAGCGATTATCTACTTGGTCTTCTTTGAGATACTTGGCACATTTTGCAATTAAATAACGAGCATGTTCCATATTTCTTGTATCAATAATGATTTGAGAGAGTAAATGCAAAAGTGCTTTTACCAAGTCAAACGTAATTTGCCGATTGAACCAGAATTTGATTGAATCGATAACTTGCACTTTGTTTTCGAAAAGCGATATAATTTTCGCACTTTCTGCAAGAACGATTTGGGTGCTTGAATGATCCGTGAAATAAGTTACCGCAATGTTTCTTATTGATGAGTTTCTGCAATTTGACGGAATGGCTTCAAACAGCATCCAGGTGATATTTGGATTTTGAAAAGTAAGAATTGATTCAACAAAAGAAATGTTGGAGTCAAAGTTGGACTTGTGGCATACTATGGCACAAGCAGTTTGTAGATGGTACTGGGGACAGTATTTGAGAGACAGGGTTCCGTCCAACATCCTTTTACTTACATCAAGGCCAAGTTGGCGCACTCCATTGAATTCTGGAGAGTCATCTTCTCTATAGAATACATTATATAGTGATTTTAGGAACACACCTCTCGCAACTGCAAATTTGTTATCCTTGAGAAGCCATTCAATTGAAGTGAATAGTCCTGCCAAATCTAGAGTTGCAGAAGTGTTTGATTGAGAATATTCACCCCAATGGATTTCAAGAATTTCGCTTACTTGAAGTGCTACTCCATGTGTGAAATTAGCTGACGAGTCTGGTTTGAGCTGGGATGTAATTTCTTGAACCACTTCAAGGCACCTGGAGGAGTCAATAAGTGTAGCCAAAGTTCTGGCTGATATTTCACGAACTTTCCATTGAACTGCATGAGCACATTCTTTCACTAATACTTCAAACACTTTTGAAGAGTATAACGACTCTTCAGATGCTAAAGGAATCGGTTTGGCTAAGTTAATAATCAGGTTACTTCTAGATAGGATACCAAGTAAAGGATAAAGCAATGGGCACACTTGGCTTTGCTTTAGTAACTTTACTGCATTTTTCAATTCATCCAGCATTACTTGATATAGCGATGGATATCTCCCAAAGAATTCCCTAGCAAATACCAAATTGACAAATTCACCTTCCGATTTTGTTTTCTTTGTTCCAAACGCTTTGTTGACCAGTGATGAAAACAACATTGCTGCGCAGTTTCTAATTGGAAAATAGTCACTCTTGAATTGCAAAATACAGATTTCGAAACAGGTTCCAATGTAATCTCTTGTGATTGTAGTCAATTCAGAGTCGGATACAAGTATTCGAAGTACATTCATTGCGTGAACTTGAGGTAAATCAATTTGGACAATCTTTTTCGAATCAACGGGATTTTGTGCAATCGTGATCAACTTTTCGATAGTGTAGTGAAGGAAAGCCGCTTTGTGGTCGTTGCTTGGAGCAGAAATAATTGCCAGGATTGCAGCAGGTAGTCCTGCACTCCTTCTTGTTACTGATACTTCCAAACTAGAAATTTGATTGATAAAGTTCTATCATTAAAGACAATTACATCAAGCCATTGCTGAAGCAAATGATAAAAGTCTCGTTTTGAAGAGACAATCTTGCAAATAATGGATAAATTTTCTTGAACTGAATTAAATGCACCTCTGTGTCGAACAGTTGTAAGCAGTTCTGAAAATAATTCCCCAGCTCTTTTGACATACCTATATCCAGATGGATGCTGCAATTTTAGCAAAACGCCTGCAATAAAAGAAATGCAATCGGTAGCTTGCTTGATTGACCTAAAACAGTGTCGAAGTAAAATTTGGGCAACCTTTGATTCAGGGTCAGTTTCTACTTCCGCAGGTAAATTTCCTTCTGGGGATGCATCTGAGCAAATCTTTTGACAAATTTTGCATACTTGAAAGCATAATTCTGTCAAGTTTTTCAATGTCTTTTCCCATTCTGCATAGTTGTCAAACTTGACTTCTTGCAAAACATTGTGAATAGAAGCAAGAATCGAATTCAGTGGATGAGTAACTGAGGCTCCAACAAGATCTTTTTGAGCAAAATCCACATGGTTCTGCAGTTTTTCAACCAATAAATCAACAAAGTCTACTTTTGGGTTGATTACGGTTTCATCACGCAACGATAGATTTTGCTTTGATACATATTCTATATATATAATTCTACAAATATATGCAGCAGAATCAGAATCAGCGGCGCGTTTGCTAGCAAACAGCTGATATACTTTGGACATCAAGTATTGGCAAAAACTTGGGGTTCCATATTCCATCTTTGGTAAATCATTATTTTTTAAGTATGTCAACAAATCCCGTCTGCTATCACCAAAAGTATCAAATACAATCCTTGAAAATATGATTTGAAATATCTTTGAAGAGTTGAATTCAAATAGCTGTATTTTGAGCGATGCAGAAACATCTACCACCAGTTTATCAGTTTGATCGAGTAAATCGAGAATAATAATTGATCCTACGGTTCTTGGGAATGATGATCCTGGATAGAGGTTGTTTAACGCATCATTAAAGATCCAAGTAAAGAATTCTGTTTTCAAGTTTCTTTGCTTAATAGTAGCATCCAGGATTGGCTGAATTTCACTCGATAATTCCGGCTTATTAGACAACTTTTTCTCTAGTGTCAATATATCTCTTTCGTTTTTGTAAATGCTTCGTTTCAACCTTTCAAAAAACTTTGAGAACGTAGATGATATTTGCTGTCTAAAATCTACTGTTTCTCCACACCCATCCAACTTCCAAAATTGCATTACCACAAAGATTTCTCGTTCTGTGACATCCTGATTAGCTTTTGACGATTCAGTTATGTAACAAAAAGCCTGATATCGCAATCTTGGTATGGCAGATATAATACTATTTTGGGTTATATCACCATATTTGCCTGATTTGAGCTCTATTGCTAAAGTTTTCCCCAAGCCTTTTGCAACTTTCATGCACGAAACGATTGCTTCTAAAGATACTTCATTATCTGGTTCGATTCCGGCTGCTACCATTTCCAATCCTTCAAAATCCAACTTTGCATAAACAGGTAAAATTCGTTCAGCGGTATATTTCCTTATGATTGCATTCTTTCCAACAAGTGAATCAATCATTAACGAGCTGAATTTTTTAATATCTTGCTTATCTTGCATCAATTTCTTTAATACATGAACAATGAATGCTGCCGCAGATTGGTTTAAAGATGGTCGATCTAAATATTGAAAAGTACTTTTCAGCAGATTAGGATCCAGTTCTAACAATAGTTTAGATGGAACTTTAGTTGCTAAAATAGTAAGTAAATCATATTTGACTTTCTTTTGGTATATCTTTGATAATTTCTCGGTAATGAAACGTAATAATTCGTTACCAGATAAAACCAAATCAATCATACTTGCAAATATTTCCCTTTTGTAAGTTTCACTTTACCTCAACTTTTGCTGAGATACCGCAGAATCATCCCACTTTTCCAATATTAAGAGCAACGATTGAATAATAATTTCTTGCGATGGCTCAAGTTTCTTTAAAATGGCAACTTGGTACCACCTTGACAATGCTTGAAATCCAAATGTCTGTACTTTGGATTCGCTATGTGTAATGATTAAGGTATTTAGAGTACTGTAAAGTGACAGGAATGATTCAACAGGTAATTCAAGGAGGCTGTGTGGATTACTTTGCAATATACCACCAATCAGTAATACTTGCTTTTCTACATTGGCTGAATGCCTTCTTAGCATCTCCAGCTCTTTGTTGTTACTTGATTCGAAATCTGCATTTGAAATAGCTTTGATTGAAACCGAAATAGGAGTTGGAATGTATTTGGATAGTATAGTTCCAACAAGCACACTAGCAAGTAATCTGGATTCCAATGAGCTGTCCAAGGATTTCAAGCCAAATTCCAAATATTTTTCAGAGTCGATTTGAATATTTGTCTTTGTAATCAAAGCCACTAGAGGCTTCAAGAACAAGAATAGATCCAAGTCTTCAAATCTATCCATTTCCTCCTGTAAGATTGTGGTAACTGTCTGTCTAGTATCTGAAATGATTTGCAAACCAAAACTGGAATCAAGGAAAATTAAAAGTAAAACATTAAATTGCTGATAATATTGAAGATCTCTGGGTCTATTTATCGCATGAATCCAATGCGGTTTGATTGCATCCCACATGGTAATATCTTGCTTGTAGAATTTCTTGAATTTCTGAAGCAGCTGATTCCTGAATATTCTATCATAGTCATGCTCAGTATCTGTGAATACTTTAAGATATTTTTGAACATTATTTTCATCCAGAACTGTGCTTTGAATTGATTTCAAATTTTGCATTAGAAAAAAAATAAACCTTATCTTTAGAATCGTTTTATTTCAAATGGAATCAGCCATTTAGAAAATATCTTTCCAAAGAGTGATTTATACCTGCTGATAAAACAGCCTGGTGAATCCAATTATCGGTTTCCACTCTCTCCACTTACTGACGATGAATAACTGAGCATCAACCATCAAATACAAATAGGTGATTATTGAAATCTATTATCACCACATAGTTTGTATTTTCAAAGTAACAGCTCTGAATAAAAGTTTTGTTATTCGTGACATTTCTGAGTGTATAAAGCGCTTTGGAGCTAAATCAATGGAGATTCAGTTAGCTTTTCTGTTGGCGGATCCTTAATTTCAATCTTTTTTGATTTCATTTGACTGGCAATCATTCCTTTAAGTTGTTCAAACAAATAGCTTGCAATTACAGAATGTATTGCGTTAAATCCAATATTTATACTTCCGAGCGAGTAGTATTTAATATCAGACATTGTATTTCTTTCAATCTCTTGAACAACGTAATCAGCGAGATCGGCCCAGTCTAGAAGTATCATTAGAGAAATTGAAATTAAGGCGCGATAGAATTTTACCTTTGCGTTTGTCTTTTTCTTTAGCATTTGGTATATCCTTCTCGTTAACCAAATGCCTTGCAGATTGGTGTAGATGGCTCCACAAAATACAACAACTGAAAACGGCACTCGGTACAACTACATTAATATTGGTTACTGCAAGTGATACTGGACTATTAATGATGTAGTATAACAACTGAAATACCTCAATCCATATAGATATTAAAGTTATTAGAATTATAATTCCTTTTATCCATTTTACGTTCAGTCTATGGTCTATGCTGGAGAATAATATCAGAATATTCAAATCAACTATAACTATTCCGTATAGCACAAAATTAGTACAAAATGCTTCAATGATCTTGATGTAAAACAAGCGATTTATATCTGTTTGATAAACGAATCGAAGGATAGCGCCAGCAATATGTATAATTTGGATTGCTAGTATATACTGGTATACTAATCGTGTCCAATATTTCTTTCTAGCAAATTTGAAAATGATTCCGATTGAAAATATCAATGATAATGATAAGACTATAATGGATATTATCTCTAGAACAGGATCGTTCATTTGTTGTTGATGAAAAAGTCTGATTACGTCAATCGATCATACCTTGGCACTAGTTTGTTAAATACAGCTTTACTTTTGCCATATTAAACTAGTGGGCTAGTTTATTTTGGCAATGCTTAACCTTGCATGCAGACGGGAGCTGCATCGATATTTCTAAAATTCAAATCATGCAAACTAATCAGTAGCGATCATAAAAAGAGTTTAAAGGCTAAGAATACTGTCTATTATTAATTAATCTGCAAAGGGAAAGTTGGTGCTTGTACTTTGGTTTCTTTATCAGAGATTGGTTTAATTGGAGTGGGTTTCTTTACTTGAGTCATAACCAGATTCTTGAATTGTTCAAATAAAAGCGATGCCATAAAAGAATGAATGCCGGTGATTGATACATTAAAATTCCCCATGTAGTAAAAAGTGACAGCTGCATTAATTTCATTTACCGTCAACATTCCATTCCATAAAGAATAGAGCAAAATTAAACCAATCTAATACAACCATGAAAGCCAATATTAATATGGATACTTTCAACACAAACTTGGTTTTCTGGTTTACCAATTTGAGATTCTTGTAAATCAAGAATGTCAAGAAAATACTTTGCAAGTTGATGTATAACAGTCCTAATCCAACGAATAGTACAAAGGGATAGAAATATAGCTGAATTACGCGAAATGTACCTTAAAGACTATCGGAAGAGATATCATGGTATTCACAGAAAAAGTTATCTGAATCCAGAATAAAAGGAAAACGACCATGTATATGGCATAATTAATCAATTTGGGGTTAATGCGACTGTCCAGCACTGAAAACAATTTCAAGATATTTAAATCGACATATACTATCCCAAACAATACCAAATTCGTACACGCTCCTTTAATTAATTCAATATAATTAGGGTATTCCATTTGATATACGAATCGCAAAACTATCCCCAAGATGTGAATTATCTGAATGACAATCAAACTCTGATAGGTTAATTTGGAACGATTGCTCTTTTTTAAAAACCTAATGATTCCGGTTAATGATGTAGCTATTGAAAGTATCATGATTGCATATGAGGAGATGCCAAGCGCACTCATTTTGTAAAAGGGTAGTCATTGTTTGATAAAACAGAACATCCCAACATTATATTCAGTGACAATGTATGCTAGAAATGAATTAGCGAACTGCAAAGATAAAAGCACGATAAACAAAATGTATGACAGATTATCTATTATTTACAGGTGGTAAAAAGGATGGCTGCACTTTGGTTACTTTTTCAGAGTTTGGTTTAATTGGAGTAGGTTTCTTTACCTGAGTGAGTACTAAATTCTTGAATTGTTCGAATAAAAGTGATGCAACAATTGAGTGAATGCCAGTGATCGATACATTAAAGTTTCCTAGATAGTAATCTGTGACAGCTAGATTAACTTCAATTACCGTCCATATTCAATTCTATAAAAAATATCGCAAAGTTAAGCCAGTCTAGGATCACCATGAAAACCAATATTAATATCGATATTTTTAAAACCAATTTCGTATTTTGGTTAACTGATTTGAGATTTTTGTAAATTAGAAATGTCAAGAAAACTCCTTGACAGTTGATGTATAAAAGTCCACAAACTACAAATACTACAAAAGGATAGAAATATAGCTAGATTAAACCCAAATTACCTTGTAGTATATTGGATCAGATAGCATAGTGCTTAGCGAGAAGATAGTTTGAACCCATACAAATACTATCATGATGGAGAATATCGCATAATCAATAAGCTTGGTATTGATACGACTGTCAAGCACTGAAAACAGTTTCAGGATGTTTAAATCTACATAGACTATTCCAAACAACACAAAATTGGTACATCCTCCTTTGATAACCTCAATGTAATTAGGGTATTCAATCTGAAATATAAACCGCAATACAATTCCTAGGATGTGAATTATTTGAATAACAATCAAGCTCTGATAATTTAATTTACAGCGATTATTCTTTTTTAAAAATCTAGCAATTCCAATTATTGATATGGTTATTGAAAGTATCATTATTGCATATGAAGATATTCCCAAATGATCCATTAGATAAAAAAGGATATAATCGTCATTGTTTATTCAGAACACTTTTATTGTTTGGAACAAGCAAGTACAAATTACTTTTTTCATCATTAATTGAACCTGAAATTGTATTGCGGATTTATATACCTATCTTTTTAGCTTGTCACAAACCTAGAACCTTGCAAAGGAAATGACTTTGAGAAATTTAAAAAAGAAAAATGTGATATTATTGAATTGTAACATTTACCTTGGAATGACTGTGATTTACCTTTGAATGACTATGATATACTTTGTGTTTCTTTGATTTTTTAGTAGGTGGTTCTACATTTTTCTTTATCTGTGTTTGAATCATGTTTTTGAACTGTTCAAACAAATATGCAGCAATGATAGAATGAAACCCATTTATCGAGATATTAATATCTCCGAGATAATAATTGTTTTCAACTAGATTAATTGCAGGTACTATTGGGATAGACTATTTGGAACACGTAAATCCCCACTCCTACCCAATCCAGTAATGCAATTGAGACTATACAAACTACAGCAGTGTACAAAACTTTCTTGGCTTCCGGAGTAACTCTTTTTAAATTCAAAAAAATCAATCTTGTCAAGTAAATGGCTTGCAAATTGATGTACAAGATTCCGCCAACTACATAAAATAGATATGGATACTCATTCAACTTTTGTTAGTATGGTTTACATCATTGAATATTTCAAATCCAGTCAAAGAATATAAATCAAAAGTAATTTCCAAGTACAATGCACATATACTTGCAGCAATCATTCCAAGTTGGATAAATTTGATGTTGATACGATCATCTAAACATTTAAAGAGACACAAGATATTCAAATCCACAAGTACCACTCCAATCAAAACAAAATCTGTACAGAATGATCGGAAGCATTCCATAACATTGGATATATTTTCTTTTGTTATTGCTCTGATAGTTGCCCCGCCAATGTTGACAATTTGAATGAATATAATTCCTTGGTATATTGGCTTGTTTCTGTATTGCTTTTGTAGAAATTTTACTATGCACGCAAGCGATGATAAAGAAGCTAGCAGCATTATCCCATCTGATAAGATTTGCAAAACGCTCATGAAAAGTGACGTTTGCAGACTGAATAAAGAATAATGATTAAGCAAACCGGAAACATTCTATAGAAATTCTCAAAGAAATTTACTCTTTGTAGTGGTATATATTATTTTTTATTGGTCAATTTCTTGCTTTCCTTGATAATCGGGTTGGCTGGAGTAGACTGTTTGAGTTGGGTAGAAATGATTTTTTTAAATTGCTCAAAGAGAAACGAAGCCATGATAGAATGAAAATCAGTCATGGATACCAGGATGTTTCCAATATAGTATTTAGATGAATCTATTCTCAGAAATGATTACCATCTGAAATGTTTCTTTGATAAAGATACAGAAAAACTTCAGCCCAGTCTAGAAATACCATTACGAATAGGCCGACCAGTGTCAGTACGAGTATTTTCTTTGTTTCAAAAGTAATCCGTTTGAGATTCTTGTAAATTAATCTGGTAAGAAATACAGCTTGAAAATTGGTATACACAACGCCAAGCACCACATACGCTAAATAGGGATAGTAATAGAGCTGAATTAGCAAATTTTACAGCATTTTGATAGCCCGCTCCAGTGTAAGTAACCAAAAAGTACATTACTTGATTCCATGCGGTCCATACAGCCAGAATGAATAGAACAATTTGTATCACTTTTCTTGATATTCTGTCGTCCAAGTTTTCAAACAACCCGAGAATATTCATATCCACAAATACAATGCCAAACTAAATTATGATGGATTACCAGTACAGAATCAGTGCATAACGATCTGACAGTACCCAACCAACTTGGGTTGTCACTGAAATTTGTTAATCGTAATCCAGCCCCTAAAAGGTGTGTTGCTTGTATTATTATAATGAATCTATATATTGGCTTTTTCCTAAAACTATTCTTCAAGAAATAGATAATAGTTGCAATTGAAACAGCCATCGATATTCCTATTACTATGTAAGACGTTATTTCTAGTGTATTCATTTTGAGTAAAAAAGAGTTGATGTCATCTTCCAAAGGAGCGATCAAATAGCTACAAGTCTATGTACTTTCTTTGATTTTGGTTTAGGCGGTTTGGGAATTTGAGTGGAAATCATGTTTTTGAATTGTCCAAAAAGAAAGGATGCTAGGATCGAATGAAAGCTATTCATACAAACACAAATTACACCAAAGTAAAAGTAGGTATCGGCTAATGTAAAGTTATTTTTACGATCACTGGTCTGCTTCTGACAAATGTATAGCCCAAAGTCACCCCAATCTAGCATTATCATTGATGCTATACACACAGTTGAAGTCAAAAATATCCGTCTAGCTTTTATGGTTTTCTTTTTTAGATTTATATATATCAATCGAGTAAGGTATATCCCTTGTAGGTTTGTGTACATTACCCCAACTGCCAAAAATGTCAAATAAGGATAGAGGTAATCTGACGTAAATGTAGAATTACTTTGGTGTTCATCCTCCATAGTTTGCGAAATAGGATAATATTTCGTTTACTGTAAGCCATACAGGGAATACTATTATTGCAATGCGAGTATATTTTTTTGAATCCAAGTTCTCAAAACGTCCTAAAATATTTAAATCCACCACAAGAATGCCGTACCGAATTACCAGAACTGAATCAACACATATTGCGCGTATGCAACCGATCAATGGAGGATATACGTTTCTGTAAACTAACCTTACTATTAAACCAATCAAGTGAAATATTTGTATTATTGCAACAGCTTGATATAGCGGCTTCTTTCGATATTGTGACTGCATGTAATAAAATACGGTTAATCTGGACAGTATGAATGATGCTACAATATACGCCAGCACGCCTAAGGGAGTCATGAAATAAGAAATTACATCACCAAAGGAATAATAAGATTTTAATAATTAAACAACAGTTATTTCTCGACGATTTGGCTTTTCTACCTGCGACAAGATCATCCCTTTGAATTGCTCAAACAATAGAGAAGCAAGAATAGAGTGCAAATCCGTCATTGAAATAACAATGTTCCCAATATAATACTGAGATTCAACTATAATTATAAATAGTTACCATCAGAAAGTGAGTTTTGGTATAGGTACAGTCCAATTTCCGACCAATCAATGCATACCATGATAAATAGACAGGAAAGTGCGAGCACATAGCTTGATTTCGCTTTTTTTGTAAATCGCTTTATATTCAGATAAATCATTCTTGTAATGTAGATTCCTTGAAGATTCACATATGCAGTCCCTGAGAGCACGAATGCAATGTAAGAGTAAAAATACATCTATGGGTTAAGACAACCTACATTTCCGTATACAGTGCTGCTTGTATAAGTAGCTAGATTGTACATCACTTCATTCCAGATTGCCCATATGATGACAGCTGTGATGGCAATTACTATTCGCTTTCTCGAAATTCGATTATCCAAACATTCGAAAAGTCCAAGAATATTCAAATCAATGAAAATGAGTCCAGTCTATATCAAACATCAATTACAAGAACTGCGTCTGTACAGACTGATTTGAAACTGCCAATGTAATTTAAGTTATTATTCCTGCTAATGAATCGCAAGATCGCGTCTAGAATATGAATTAGTTGGATGACAATAAACGATTGATAGATGGGTTTCTTTCTGAAACTATCTTGTGAAAAATGGAGTATGCTTGATGATGATAAGACAATTGACATTCCTAGTATAATGTACGATATTGCTTCTAGTGCGCTCATGTTTCTATGAATTCAAAGTGACATCACACTCTGTGGACAGAACAATTTTCAGACAATAAGTCCGCTCGGTGCCATCGTATATTCTTTTCAATTGCATTATCACGGGAATGTTATGAACAAAATGGTTCATTACGTTTTAATTTAGTCCCTCAATCGAAACTGATTATACTCGAGAAGATTTGATTTGAAATTAGGCAGGGGTTATCATGGCTGATGCAGTAACTTATTAAAAAACCTAGGGTACTTTAAGCATTCGCGTGATTAAAGTTTCGTTGCGTACAAGTTGGAAATTATCTTGATTATGCAATGTTTTATTATTTTAAAGGGATGAAATAAATTAGATTACTTGTAGCAATATCACAGATCATTATACTACATCACAGATCATTATACTACATCACAGATCATTATACTGTATCACAGATCATTATACTACATCACAGATCATTATACTGTATCACAATCAAAAATAAACCCGCACGATCTTCTACAAAGTTGTATATTACTTTCAAGTTGTATGAATGTTTCAATTCCAACAATACGGTTTACCCAACGAATGAATGGTTAAATACAACTAATTCCCTACCAACCAGATTGGAAATTGAATCCAAACCAAGATTATTTAGATATAGTTTGGACTTCTTTGGTTTGATCAATATTCGTATGGGTGATTTTATCTTGTGGATATCCTATTTTTGGAGTAATAATTCGAACTTGCGTTTGAACCATATTTTTGAATTGTTCAAACACTAGTGAAGCTAAAATAGAATGGATCCCATTAAATGCAACATTTAGCTTACCACAATTGTAAGAAATATTCACTAAGTCAATAACAGTTACAGTCATCTGAAAAGGCTCCCCACAAAAACAGCCCAACGTTGCCCCAGTCTAATAAAACCATGAATAATATGCAGATACGTGAAAATCTAAATATCTTTCTCGTTTCAGCAGTTACCCTCTTTAACTTGTGATAAATTAGAATGGTCAAGTAAATTGCTTGGATATTGATGTACAATACTCCAATAAAAACATATGCCATATAGAAATAATTACTACACGTATTCAAGAATCCTATTCCTGTCCACAAATAGATATAATACGATAGCTCTATCCACATGGCCCAAATAACAACCACATATATACCAATATTTATGATCTTTGTATTAATCCTGGGATCGATTCCAGAAAAGAGTTTGAGTATATTAAGATCCAGCAATACTACAGCATAGAGCTATGTAAACTATAATTACCACAAAATCCGTGCAAAATACTATCGCGATTATGGCGAATTGCGAGATATCGTGATTATATATATTTCTTAATATTCCTGCTACTATACTAACCAATTGTATTATTATCAAACATTGATATGTAGCCTTCTTTCGATAATTAGGTTGGAGGAATTTTAGAATACACAGAATAGACATGCATGTTGATATTATTGAAAGGATTGTCGATGTAACATCCAAATTATACATTTTCAAAAAGAGAACGTCATACTGAAAAATGAATTGTTCGAGCTGAGCAAAAGTAATATTTTCTGGCTATCTTTTAAAAATTCTGGTTTATTTGGTTAGCTTTGACCCATACTATGAATATACTCACTCGGGCGATAAGATATTTCTGTACCCTCAAAAGTAAATTTGGACTGATTTATTGTTTGGCTTGTACAGCTGTTGCATCTGCATTCGCTTTTGGAGTTCCTACAGCGGATTTCTTTAATTGAGTTTGAACCATGTTTTTGAATTGCTCAAACAATAGGGAGGCTATTATTGAATGCAAGCCATTGCAACACACGTTGAATCTCCCAGCAAATATTAGGATTTCCGCTACGATTAACAACGACTACGATCAGTGTCGACCAATTCATAGAAAAACATTCCAAGATTCACCCAATCTACGAGAACCATTAGAGCAATATAAGCTAACGCTATTTTGAAATTTCGGCGTGTATCTACTGTCACTTTCTTCATTTTCCTAAACACCAATATAGTCAGGTACACCGCTTGCAAGTTCACATATATTGTTCCCACTATAAGGAAAAATGCAAATGAATATATGCTGCACTGAATTAGTAGATATTACGCTGTTCAATAATGTAATATCCGTCCACAAATAAATATAGTATGTGATTTCTATCCATAAGAAAACTACTATGCAAATCCATATGATAATATTAACTACTTTAACACTGATTCTTGTATCTATTCCTGCAAATAGTTTTAATATGTTGAGATCAACCATCAGGGTGCCATAAATCTTGTTAGTACATGCATACCACATAATCTGTAGAAAATGATATCAGTAGGTTTTGTATTGGAGTGATATTATATTGAAAAAGGGTTCTGAATATCTCTGCTGAAATGTTTACCACCTGCAACGAAATTAGGAATTGATAAATCCTTTTCTTTCTAAAATTAGGCTGGAGGAATTTGTAGATGCATCCCAGTGATATCAAGATCGTTATGCCAGTTATCACATCGCCCACTCTCTCAAGTACTGTCATTTTAAAACAAGATTAACACGTCATCAACAGAAAATAGAGATAAATAATGTCCATGATTATATTTTCAATTGGCTATAACTGTAGCTTCTGTACCAGTTGGTCTCTCAGAAGGCTTCGGTTTCCGCACTTGGGTTTGCACCATATTCTTGAATTGTTCAAAAAGCAAGGATGCCATGATTGAATGTACGCCATTAAGTGCAACATTAACTTTCCCCGCGGCGTCTATTATTTCCTCTGAAATTAATCAAAGATAACCTGTATTGTAAAAAATCTGATAGAAAAACACTGCAGCGTTTAACCAATCTAAAAGTAGCATTATCCCTATGCAAATCAACGCGATAGTAAATATCTTTTTTGTTTCCAGTGTCACTTTTTTCATATTCTGATAAATCAAGAGAGTAAGGAATATTGATTGGGCATTAATGTAAACTAGTCCAGACACCAGAAATAGGATAAATAAATCATCGCTAATCTATCTCAATTTTAGGATACTGTGCTAAATGTGACTATATTTGTCCAAAGATAAATGAAATACGAAATTTCTACCGAAAGATATAAAATTCCACTAAACCAAATTCCAATGTTCACAACGGATTCCTTAATTCTAGGTTCTAAGCCCTTAAAGAGCTTGAGTATATTCCATATACCTATCTTTAATTTGTTGGTACAACGAAATCTGTTGAGATGGAGATAAGCATGGCTACTACTGATGAATAGCCAATTCTAAATGCTAAACGAAGCGCATTTGCTGCTATGCTAACTAATTGCAGGACTACTAGAAGTTGATAAATTGTTCTCTTGCGGTATCAAAGTTGTAAGAATTTAATGACGCATATAAATGAAAAAACACAGGATACAATTGATGTGCTAATTCCAATCGTGTTGATTAGAATCATTTCTGGTTGATAGGAAACGTCACCTTGCTGGTCCTGTTTGACAGGTCGCGTGGATGATGCTGATAATTTCGTGGATGAAACTTCAACTTAAATGTCTAATTCAACATTAGGAAATACAGTATTTCAAAATCAATGGCTAACGGATAGCTGTCAAGGCCCTCCTTCTTCAATGCTTGTCTTTAACGATTTGGTGACCAGTCCTCCATTATACAATTACAGTATAATAGAAAATCCTATTCCTATATGCTCAATGGACCAGATTCCTACTGACTATGGATGTTGTATTTCATCACTTGACAAATCAATCACCTATGGATATGGCTCTACAAACTACCACTATGTTACCAACTCTTTGAACCTTACAATCTCTCCTCCAGTTTCAGCCAATAACAATTACTACTGCCTTATTATTCCAAATAACAGCTCACTTTACCCTTATGAAGCAATTTATATCAAGGAAAAAGAATGCTTTCAAAACTTTGAATGCACTATGCAAGGATTAAATTACTATTCAACTAGCAATTGCCAAGGAAACTACTCTGCGTTCGATTCTTCGCTATCGATTTATAGCTCGCTCAACTATTCTATAGTCCTGATCACTTCTGGCACTGTTAAATTGAAATGGGTAGCCCAAGTCCCAGCGGGACTATTCGTTCCCGGATTTGTAGTACCAATGGAAATACTTTCACTCATTTGCCAGATTATTGTTTTGGGAGGATATTTGGGGCTTACCGTTTATTTCTCTCTGAAATACTATAGGAACAAGCGTATAAAAGATTTTGGATTTGCTTTCACATACCTATCATGGTTGATTTCAAACATATTCACAGTTGCATACGCGTATATTTTAATTCAAAACGACAACACTTTATTGGTGCTCAATTTTGTAGCTTCCTTTGAAGTGCTACCAACTTTGTTCACAGCAATGATTTCAGGCTCGATTATTTTACAGATTTTTAAGCAGAATCATTTGCTATTGGCCAGAGTACTAATGTATGGCGGGCTAGTACTGCTATTTATCGGTTTATATGGTCCAATTGTAGTTAGTTATGGCTTGGGAATAATTTCTGCAGATTTATTCAACTTTTTTTATCCAACAGCGCCAATGCTGGATATGGGCTGGACCATATTCATATTTGTTTTTGACATGACCCCTGCCATCATATTGCTCGTGATGATTTGCAAGCAGTACATTGAAGATTACTCCAAAATATCATTAGAAATTACTTTTCAACAACTATTACTGCACAAATATTGGAGAATTACGATGAATTTCATTGTTCAATTAGTGATTATGGTCCTATATTTTGTCATTGGGTATATCCGTAACCAAACTGACTGGTTGGGCGGAGATCGAAACTTTTACGCGATTCACGGTATTAGCGGATTACTCTATCTAATCCAAAATATAATGGTTCTCGCATTATACAAAGAATTACGAAGTATGACTTTTGACCTCGTCAATATCGGCAGAGGGCCAGATAATATCAAAACGGATACTTTGGGTGGGTCTGAAATACTTGAAGACAAAATCATTCGTCTCCCGTCCAACTCCAAGAACTACAATGACAGTTTCATGAACGCACTGGCAAATCCAAACCCAGTATCTTTGGGGTCATTCGAAGGATTGAACACGCGAGTAGACGGTGGTAAAACAAGTGCCTTTCCTGGACTGATATTTGAATCAACAACTTCCAACGAAATCGTAGAATTCCCAATTTTCAAAACCCAATCAGTAGTCAAGTCAGCAAACAACCAGTCAAGTAATAATTTTGAATTTCCTCTGTTCGATACTCAATCGCAAGAAAATAAATAAAATCAAAATCCCTATTGCAAACAACTAGTATATAGCCTTTCTGCAAAGATGCAATATTTGTTGAACAATCGTTGGTGTGAATCTGTCTGTTCAAATACTGATACATGTCAGCAGATTGTTCTGATTCGATGACTTTGTTACCAGTTAAATATTCAGCGAGTCAAATTTCGATTCTATATAAACGGGAATAATGTGTGCCAAATGCCATGATCATTGTTCTAAATTTGTACACCATTTGGAATGGTGATTTCATAGTTATGGAAAGTAAATTAACGCAGAATACTTCTTGTTGGAGATCTTGTAGTTACTCTGTATATTTAGAAATATAAACAGTTTGAATTTTCAATTTAAATTCGGCTTGTACCAGTCGTGGATATTTCAATACGCGCCGACCCACTTTTACTTTCAACCTCAAATGCAAAATTCCATATATCAATCAGTTTGGAATGCCGGGAAATGTGCTGGACCTCCTTCAGTAATGTACATATATTCAGAAAATGCAACTTTATTAAACTACTACCCAATTCAAGATATCAGCACCAAGTGTGGATATAGTCCTATTGAACTACATGTTGGATGTTGCGCAGTCTCAATCAACACGCAGTTGACGAATGGCTACCAATCACTGTCGATTCATAGTCTTTCTTCCAAATATACACTTGGTAACTCAGCTCCTCAGTCCGCCAACGGAGCTTCATACTGCAATTTGATTTCTTTAGCGGACGGATCATTATTTGGAAAAAATGCTATTTACTATTTAAACTCTGGTCAGTGTCTAGATTCACACTTTGAATGTTCAGACACCTTAAAGTACTATGTAAACTCAAATTGCACAGGAAATATCACGGATTTACCGTTTGGACAGCAGTATCATATTGCCGGATTGGGGAATTTCAGTACTTCATATTTGACAGTTTCAAATGGGGAAATAGTTTATTCTTGGACAACGTACATTGGCGGCACCTACTTGCTAAACGAATTCTCAATTCCGATGGAAGTACTGTGCATGTTTAGTTATTTTTTCTCTTTGATGGCATTTCTGATGATAGCAATCAAGCAATTGAAAAGATATCATCAAACCGGTCGCTTATCATACGTGTTATTCTCCTTTACTACCTTCACATGGGCAATCAGCGTTTTGGTTAAAATTATTGATTCATATGTTAGAATTACTACTTCAGCTTTCTTGGTTGCGATGGCAATTTTCTCTGCTTGCACGCTTATACCCTCCTTGCTCACGGCGCTAATCAGCATCTTTATTTTTTGCGAAGTATGGAAATTTAATAGATATACGTGTGCCATTCAGATGGGTATCACAATACTGGTTTTTGCAGTACTGCTGGGGCAAATGTATTACGATATTACAGTATCATATGCAAGTCTAGAATTAGTCGATATCGCAGATTATGATTCACCAATCCGGAAATTCATTTGGGGTCTGTTTTCTCTGAGTTTGGACATGATACCATCTCTCTCAATGTGCTATTTGGTGTTACATTTCAACAAAATAGAAACATTAAAGTGCGGAAGAACCTATTCGCTTTGGAAAGAAATTCTATTTCCATCAAAGAAGCTGCTATTTTTTGGATACGCGCAGTTCTGGAACTATATGATTTTTGTGGCAATAATATTCATCCGACAAGCTACGCTAATACTTGGAGATGACAAGAATTTCAAAGCCGTGGAGGGAATCATTACACTTCTATATTTGATTCACAATAGCTTGTTGTTTGATCTCATTGAAGAATTTCGAAATTACAAGTTTGAATATTCTACAAATTCCTACTGGGTGAATAGAAGAATTCAAAATTTCAGTCCAACGACAGTCTCAGTTATTGATCCAATGTCCCCAACATTATCGATAATCAGACCAAAGCATACTCAGACCCATTCCATAGATTCAAATATATCCAAGCAGCAGGAAAGAGCTAAATTTAGTCTTTGTAAAAGTGGTACTTCTGAAGACAGTCGTTTTCCGCGTCATACATCGACTTATGTGTCCAGCAACTTTTGTTCTCCTCCAGATAGCATTTACCCAATAGAACTGGTAGCTACGGACAGGCTAAGCAGCATCAAAGAAAGCACCCCTCTGCCCGAGAGAGATATCACTATTAAAGAAAAAGGAAAAGCAGATAGTTTGGAATCTTTCAAGTCCGAGAGTCCAAAACAGTCGCCAGTGGATCTCGATATGCTTGATAATTTAAGCCATAAACTAAACAGTGTAATAGGTACAGTAGAGGAAGAGGAGGAGGATTGGAGAGATTGACAAAATAAAATAAGTTTGGATGACGTTTTCGTTTTAGCGCTATGAATCTAATCCTAGAAGCGAATTGGCACTTGACAGAGTGTTCAGGATACCCCACTTCAATCAATCTCTTTGACGCCCAGCATCCATCGCAGTTGTCTCAGTACATTGATATAGAAAATCCCTATCCTATTTGTGGAGTAGACACATTACCGAATCCCCTAGGTTGTTGCATTTCATTTTTAAACATGTCAGAATCCTTCGGATACAAATCTAGTCTCAGGATCTACATGGACAATTCGAGTGCTTTAATGTCAAGCTTTCCAAAATCTGCAAATAACGCAAATTACTGTGTTTTGGAGTACAACCAAGATATATTTAAAACTTATTATTTGCAGCAGAATTATTGCGTTGATGATTACTATTTGTGCTTTGGGGGAAATTTATACGCATTTGGGGAAAGTGGGTGTTTGGGGTCGCCAACAATAATGCCACCAGGTGTGTATTCAAATTTTACTTTTTCAATGACTACCATAACCACTGGTGCAACCACAGTTTCGTGGATTGGATACCAACCAAACGAACTGCTGCTACCGGATTTAAATGAGCCTCTATGTCTATTTGGAGTGATTATGTATGCTGCTTCCTTGCTGCTGCTAATCCTCGCGACGTTGTACTATTGGAGGGAATATCGATCCACCAAGAGACTTTTGGTACTCGAGTTTTTGATTTTAGAAATTGAATTTATTGCTTTTACAAATAATGACTATATTTACTGTGGTAATCCAGATGATTTATGAATATGCACAAATTTACTCTGATCAAGTGTACCAAGCTGTCAGTATTCTTTGTAATTTAGAAGGGCTTTTATCTCTGAGTTCCACTTTTATTTCAGGATCAATGATACTAGATTTATTCTCGTGTAATCATGTAATATGGTATTGTTTAATCATGTACAGCAGTTTGAGTGTACTTCATTTTGGATTGATGGGTCTATACTATGCAGTTTTCACTTATGGATTGTTTGATATGGAATTCTACAATAACATGTTTCCGTTAGGAGCAAGTTTGAGAGGAGGATGGTATGGATTCATGTTCATCTTTGACTTTTGTCCAATTCTACTTTACTTTGGTAAAGTAGTTCAGGCTTACAAAATTCACTGGAGAAAAAGAAGGAATAAGCATAGTGTAGCATATTTCATAGTTGAAAATGGATGGAAAATGCTATTGTGCTTTTTCCTACAGCTACTGAACGCTCTTGTTTATGGCGGTATAAATTATATTCAATACTACACTGAAATATTGGGCAGCGATCAAGGGTACATTGCAATGGCGGGCTTCAAAACCTTTACGTTAACAGCACATCGAATTTTATTGCTCTTGTGCCTAGAAGAGTTGAAAATAATAACTGTAAAGCTTACCATTCCTATCTCGGAAAAGTTCACATCAGATGAAAAGTCAAACATAGTAAAGAAATCCGATATCAACCTAGACACATTGGTATCAAAGTCTGGAAAAAGCATTGTATGGTCGAGTAGATGAAAATATCTAAATAAATAGTCACATTAATATAGGAATTTATCTTTATTATGGATACGTTTTGAATATTCTAGTATTCATCATAAATTCAAATACGCTATCATTCCACACCTGTCTGTCAGCAGATCTGTCGAATTTGTTGTAGTATTTCTGAATCTTCTTTTCTGTCAACTAAAATTAATTCATCGATTACTTTCGTTTCTTGTAGCAAATCCGATACTAATTTTGCAGTCTCTTCCAATTGTAACCCGGCAGCTCTAGAATCCAATACAAACCCTGCAAATCGATCGTGGAACATGCACAATGCCCAGTTTTCGTTAAAGAATCTATAGTTAGATAAAGTTACGGGATGAAATCTGGTATTACTCCTTCATCAAATCTTGCAATTAATCGGTTAAAGTATTTTTCATGCCTTGAATACAAACATTCCAAATTTGACAATGGAATATCTCTAGGTCCCAAATAAGTAAAAGATTGGATATATCCATTCGGATCAATGTGGATATTAGTGTATTCACTGTCCTTGATGATATCGAGGTCTCTACAATTTGGCTCAATTTGGAAATGTGGCAGGACAGGTTTGTTGAAATGGAAATACTTTAAATTCCCAGGGAGCACAGCAAATCTTTTAACAGAATCCTTAAATTGGTGGATTTCATAGGTTCGGCAAAGTGTATATGGATCGAGGATTGGGCAAAACAAGTGTAACAGTACCCAAGCTAGCCTTTCACCTACTTCTTTGGAATTGTACATTGATAATGCCCACTCGGTTTTTTCATTAATTGAATATTTTGTGACTGTTCCTGCACCAAAAATATACTGATCGGTTGTTCTAAAATGCTTGTCAATTACCAGAGCTCCATCATATACCAAATGAGCATTGTTGATTGTCTTGTGTATGGATGGATCTACTGATTTCTTGTCGGCGTATAAAAACATTTCTACATTATCAATCGCAGCATTTTGGTTTGCCTTATCTTGAAGAGTGACTCCAATTATGCGCTCGTCAAGTTTTTGCGCTTGCACATAGGTGTAGCCTTGATAATGCACGACTCCAGAGCTTTTTAATTGATTTGAAACTATTTTTGAAATATTCACATCTTTTAATTCCAAAGTTTCGGTTGGCTCTACCAAGTATATTCTTTTGCCGTCGATTCCAGAGGCTAAACAATGTTGTACAGTTGCATATGCTTGTAAGCTAGATCCAAATCTATATTAATCGGCAATTACATTACAATATTACCACCTCCATCCTTCTGCTGTTGCAAAGCATTATCAATATCCTGTTTAGTCGATTGATCAACTTGGAATACTCCAACTACATTCTCTAATTGTGGATCTAGTTCTCTGACATAGTACTGCATCCCGGGTGCGAGAACAAGGTAATCGTAAGGCAAAATTGAGCCATCAGTCAAAGTAATATTCTTTTCATGTCTATGCAGTTGATCTGTAACTCCTTGCACAATGTTGGCATAATAATCAATAGCAGTTTGCTTTAAGCTGAATTAAATACAATTACCTCAAACGATTGTAGCATCGGTTACTGACTAACCAGTCATCATCTAATCGATCTGGCAATCCATCTTTTGATATTAATGTAAGATTGGTGAAATGTAAATGGCTTATCTACGTTAACTAGTAGTTACATAAATCAGAAATTCCAAGAGGGATATACCTACATCTGATGCACCAACAACAACTATTCTGGTGTTGACTACCATTCGAGGCTCGAACATTAGTGGCATGGTGAGAATTTGCAAGTTGGTTTGTATTTCTGCATGTAATAATTGCCCATCCCTCATGTTATTTGGGTACTGAACAGCTCTACGTGGTTTAACTGGAACAAACTCTCTAATTGCTGTTCGTTTTGTTGGATAGTCATTCAAATCATCTACGTTCCTTGGATAAAGAATACAGTTCAAATTCATTTGGCGCATTACTTCCCTGCAAAAGTATCTCGTATGGTTCTCAAATAGGGGATTCATGATCATGTATTTGGCAATTGAATACTTGTCATGGATAGGTTTGTGTTTTATATCAAAGAATCTGTCGATATCAAACTGGTCCAAATATCCTATTGCATCATCTTCGTTGATATATTCTAGTATAATCAACCCAACTATTTGGTTGTTGTAAGTTGCCAAAAAGGTTTTGTGAGTGTTTTCACTAAATTGAGAATCAATCATTTGCTTTAATTGATCAATATTTTCCAAATTATCAATCAAACTATAAATGCTAGTTACATCTTCAGCAGTTGCCAGTGCAACATCAATGATATGAGAACAGTAGCGGTTGGTTATGTACAATCTATCTTGACAGTGTGGTAAGCTGGGAACAAGTGAACATTGTCTAGTTAAAGGAGTGTCTGGATTCTCTGGCGATAATGTCATTACACAGTATTCTAAATCGTCAAATATTGTAAATGCATGCTGAATAAACTGGATAGAGTATTCAGAATACTCAGAGTCAATACAGAACATTGTAACGCAAAAGGAATTTCTAAGAGCAGATTCTGCTGGATTTGATACATCAATAACACTCCCGTTTTTAGAGTCAGACACTATATTAATAATTGCAGTACCTTTTTGCAAGTCATTATACATTTCCAGGTTGAAATTATCAAAGAGCACTTTTTCATCAATAGAGCTATCGAGACAAATGAATGCTACAATATCGCCATTCACTTGCCCAACCAAAGACAGTTTAGTAGGGTCAGTATTGTCCAATAATTTGGCCACAAAAGAATCTTTGGTTTCCATTAAATTGTTTTTCACTAGAATAGGAACAACATCATCACAGTCTTCTACAGTGCTCTTTCTAATTTGAAATGAGGGACAAAAATCTTTTCTTTGGCATCCATGCAAGCTGTATGGAAAGGTACAAGAGTTGCTAGCTGGGAATTCAGTAAAAAAGTGGGTTGATAGCTTGTGTTTCTGGATTCGAGAGTGGCCTAGTTTATCAACATTCTTCTTTTGCGGAGGTCTATTTGAAGAGAATGGTGGAAACAAAATCAGTTGGTCAGGCAGGAAATAGCATATTGTATCTAGACTGGGTACAAGATTGAATATTTTAGTGAATGCTTCCTGCAAGATAACTGCTTGGTCTTCAGTTGTCGAGCAAAAGAAATTTATAAAAGCCATGTTGTGTACTTTGGCAATGGGACACTTGTAATTTGCTTTAATCCATTCTACGAAATCCCCGTCGTGTAGAGTAATGTTACTTGGTGGCAGATAAGTTGGTGGACTAACAGACAAACCTAGGAACCCATCAATATTGCCGTTATTTATACAAACCAGAGAAAGTGCGCAAGTATCACTAATTAATAAATGATTACATTAAATATTGAATATTAAATTCTCCGTATCTTCTTTTCAATGCCCTTTCCATATCATCCCTTCCAAAGCCACCTGCGTTAGATTGAGTAACCTTTAATCAGCTGTTTTATTTGTGGAACATCTTTAATTTCTGCTCTTCGAAAATGCATTTTTGAGAAATTTACGTCATCCCAATTTGACATTTGACATTTTCAAAAAATCAAAATAGTCTATTATTTCTAGTAAAAGCTCAGCGTGAATAATCATTTGGTTGGTTGGAACGCAGCTTTAATCCAAGCATTCAGATATGATATTCCGCCGACCCTAATTGGTCGCCCCTTCAATAGGATACTAGCTATACACGACATTAGTTATACGATATCAGCTATACGACATTAGTTATACGATATCAGCTATACACGACATTAGCTATACGATATCAGCTATACACGACATTAGCTATACGATATCAGCTATACACGACATTAGCTATACGACATTAGTTATACGATATCAGTTATATAACCCTTTAATGCAATTCAATATTAAATACAATTTTATTGTTCCTGCACAAGCATTTTAACCAAGTGCTCACTGCTCACAGTGACATTTCCAATAAACCTTGAACTAGGCTCAAAGTCAATCTTTTCAGTCAGCTTTTTCAAATAATGAGGAGGCGGCTCTTTGTACTCTGTAGTGTCCCCCAAAATGATGTTCACTTGGTTATCAACACATATAAAAACCCCTATAAACCATCGCTTATCCGTTATCTGTATCAGAACCCTCCTATCCAAATAATCTTTTATATCCAGCATAAGTAAATTTTTTCTGAAATCAAATTTGAAAAAAATGAGCAAGTTGATTCCATTCACTCAATTGAAGCATCGAATAAAAAAACAATTAACAAAGACAGAGTCATCCAGCTTACTGCTTAATCAGTACCTCACAGAGCGTAATGTTACCAAGGCATTCAAACAGTACAAGGAATTACAAAGAAAGAATTTACTGTCTTACAAGGAGCATTCAAAAATACTATTGTTTCTAACAGAACATATTCAGCCGCATTTAGCAAACAATTACTCGCTCTATATTCAAGACCAAATTAATCCGCAAAAAGTTGATCATCACAACTTTATGACTATTTATTTAAGAGATGGAGACCATACTAGACTAGTAGAATATTTTGAATCTATCCGCTTATTCATGAAGCCATCAGTCAGGTGTTTTAATATCCTAATGGCTTCATATTTGTACCAACAAAAGTATGACCAAGTCATCCAAACATGGAAAGAGTGTTGCACAGTTTGGAAAGGAAGCAAGTACATTAATATCGACGGATGGTGTTTTATAATTGAAGCTTATGGGAAAGCAAAGCTCTACAATCAAGTACAAGAGATCTTGGATGTTTTGATTGAAAACGGGAAATGTAATTCTTGCTAATGTAGATCAAGATAATATTGAATTGCTCAATAGCGCATTCATTAGAGCATTTGAATTTGAAAGAGCAGTTGAAATATTCAATTCAAGCAAAAAAACCATGCAGATATACGATGCCATTATTGAAAAGGCATTGGAAAGCAATAGAGACCCATCGGTGTATTATACTCAGCTGATGGAGTACTGCGAATCACTTGACGCTCTATTGGACCAAAAGAGAGCTGATAAAGGATATTTCCGTACAAATGACAAAAAGGAACTTCGTAAATACAACTACCCTCTTCCAATTACAGTAGAAAGGCTAATGAAATACTACGATTCACAGCATGAATATGAAAAGAATGTTGAGCTGTTCAATTATTACTACCAAGCAATCATGTGTACCAGAGAGATTATGGAATTGGGCTGTTGGGCATTTATCAAGACTGACAGAGAGGATGACGGCCAGTATATTGCTTACCTGATGGTACAAGAATATTACCTAGTATCGCAAGAGCTGGACAAGACTGTTTCATTAATCAGGAAAAAGCACAAGTCAAAATAAAGTTTTCTATTTTTAAATCTAATGTCAGAAGTCTTGGACACGCACTCGTACGCTCTGCAAAATGGGTTTGAGGGAGACCACTGGCAAGTAAGATTGATCTAACTAGATGGAAAAGATCAACTATGATTCAGATAGTGATTGGTCTAGTAATGAATCGGAACCTAAAGACCCTTTTCTAGGAGCAGAACCATTCACTGACTCTTACAGACCTTTGAATGGACCAGAATTTGAATTATTTCAGTATTGGAATGTGTCTCTGGATTTAAATACTTCTCACTCCACTGATCCAAGTAAAGAATCTTTAACAAGACACTTTTATAATGCTGCAACAATCGGAATCAGCTGATCATTATTACAGACCACCGAATAACCATTATGTAACAGAGATTGATTTGATTCGTGAAGTATTATTTATATTGCAAGGACTAGAATCAAGTACTTTTACGAAAACAGTAGAATACAAGTATGTAAAAAAATACTCTATATTTTCATTAAGTGATGGAGGATTGTCTTCAATAATGAATGATTTCGCTGATATTGCGACGATATTGCTACAGACTGAATTAAAACTAAAAGAATTACTGTTAGTGAAACAAACTATTGTTCAAGCGTTTGCAAATAGTTTCTTGGATGAATTACACAGAGTTGTTTTAGGATTTTCACAGTTGGAGTCGCAATATAGAACTGGTGGGGAAATGAAAACTTCACTATTAGATTTACTTTCTATTGTCAGGCAAAAAACGAATAGAATCAAAGATATTAGTAGATTCCTATTATCAATTTCAAATGTTGATGGGATACAGATTATTAATGCACTGTACAATGATGAAGAATTCCACTCAAATTTTATAATTGCAGTTAAACCGTTATTAGAGATGATTTCTAGTTGTATCTCCAATGGAATCATAAACGACCCTTTTGACGAATTCTTTCTAGAAAAGTAAGATGGCGTTGATTATAGGAGTGAAGTAAGCGATCAAATGAATTTTGTTGATTGTTCTAAAATCTACAATGCAAAAGTGCCAGAGTTTTTGAAAGAGTTTGCAGAATCAATTCATGAGTGTTACAAATCTTTTTTATTATTTGGAATGACAGTAACTCTAAATTAAAGTAGTATTCCGTAGATTTTAAAAATATCTATGGCTCTGTATCAACTATCAAACAAAAGAATACTTCTGCAAAAAGATGGTTGTTGCATGAACCTCATTCGCATTTGCAAAGTATAGTAAATGTAGACAAAGACAGCTTTAAAGAAAAACTGGAACAATCACTCAATCCAGCATTTTCATCAATCAATAGACAAGTGACAGATTTCTTGTATAAGACACATAATATCCATCAGCATATCGAAAATATACAGCAAATCTATTTTCTATTTTCTGTTGATATGAAAATGATTGTTGAAAAAATGCTAGTTTCCAAGCCCCAACATTGGCAGATTCGCAGTATACTGTATGATGGACTTCAAAACTCTATAAATACAGATTACTTGGAGATTCAACGTAGAAAAGAGACTGGTTTGGTTTTTGATGAATTCGAGTTGCTTTTCAATGTAATTTTTGTTGATGTAGTGTCCTTGGCCAGTAAACCAAATTATAACTCATGATATTCAGAAAAGGTACAACGCTATCATGCGATACCTTATCAAAGTTCAATATTGTACCAATGTGCTACATTCGTTCAGGTTTTCATCAGAAAATCAGACTCATAGATTATATCTACTTTCGTTCTTACAAGCGCTCACACTATACAATTACACTGTTATATCCAAATGCTCAAGAAAAGTGAATGAAGGGTCTTTAAGTGATATCTGTACTAATCATTCCAAAGTGATTTCAAATATTGAAAAGGGGCTGTTATTCAAGAATCATGTCATATTTGGACTAATTGAAAAGATTCTGGAAGGCTGTAAAAATTGTATCGTAGATCCAGAGGTATTCAGAATGCTGCGGGATGGTCTGACGTTTGTAGGTGGCGACACTGGTAATTAAATCTAACATAGACGGTCTAGTATTGAGTCTAGAATACAAAAACTTAAATACCTAGTTTATTTTTCATCCTTTGAATTTCTATCGACAATAAAATAACAGTACATAACAAAATCGCAATTACAATTAACTGCAAAATATCTTTGATATCTCTTATATCTTTCCTCTCTTCAGTCTGCGTTTCTTTTGTTTTTTGTATTAATTTTGGCAAATTTGAAATTTCAGTTTGTGGTGTCAAACTTTCCTGTAATATTTGAACCAGATCATGGTAGTATTCAGGGATCCGTGACCTTATTGCTTGTTGAATTGGCATTTTTATCATTGAAAAAGTATTGTTTTCAAATTCAACCGTATAGTACGTTAATAGATTAGAGTGGTTTGGGTTGGTTTTGTTTCTTAATATACATGTCCATAAAACCGTATAGTAACTATTACTAAATGGAGCACCAGTATTTGTAGTAACACTTTTTATACAAATTGAATTACTAGTTTTTGATGTTATTGTATCTATTGTTACAGATCCAATAGTTTGAATTCCAACAGACATGTCAAATTTTATAGTTCTTGAATAACCGATACGTGCTTTATCGAATTCAAGTACAGCTGCATCATGCCCCTTTAGCTTCCAATGTGTTTTTTGAAGGTTGAGTATCCCCCTTCTAGATTGCATAAACCAGTCCATAAAAGATTGCGGTTCTGTGCTTGAATCAGTATCAGCCAATGGAGCAAACTCTTCTTTGGATATTTTGCAGTCCCCAAACAATCTGTCCCATAATAAACAGAAATTGACGGGAAAAGCTTCATCTGAAAGCACGAATCCTTTAGTGGTATCATGACTACATTTATCTTCCAACACATCAACTAATGTAGAACTTTGAGTTATTAATTTTGGTGCTTGCATACTTTCTGCTTCCTTCAACTTGGCTATACTTTCAGGAGGTACTACAGAATCCACAGTAATTTCGTCGATTCCCATATGCTCTCTGGAATTTGTACTTGTAGAAAAATAACTTTCAGCATTAGATTGCTTCCAAATTGAAACTAGTCGCTCAAAAGCGGAATCTCTGGATATGAAACTTGCAAAGTGATACTGGGTTAACTATTCTTACTATCTGGTTTCCGCTCTTGATTTCAATTGCATTTGGTATAAATCCTGCCGTTGATTTCCGTCTGATTACTTCAATATCATCAAAGTATATTACTACCTAGGATTATAATTGTGTTACTCTATGTGTTATTCCCAAAATGGAAGAATGAAAGCATATTCTCCTATGTGTCATGTATATCCTTCCTTGAGCTAATCCAGCTCCTCGCTTTAATGCACATAGATAATCTATATTAGTAAAACTAACCATCAATCAACAGCTCCGATTTGGAAATTTCAGGAAATCTGTAATGTAGATCCTTATTTCTACGCGAATTTTCCTTCAAGGGAGGGTTGGAGGCAATTGAGCTTCTCCAATCGAGGGTTGTTTCTGAGCTTCGTCCTTGTACTCCATCCATCAAAAAGGTAAATATAAACTATTGTTGACGTAACTGTGAAAAATAAAACAATACCAGACCTCATGACTGCTCATATATGCCATTTTTCCACTCTTGGTCTCTCTCTGGTCGTTTTTATTATAGAGATTTCTGTATCTGGAAATATACCGCTAAACACAATACACGCTCACCAAATCCAATACAAATCCGCATTATAAAACTTTTGATATATTAATTCAAGATTGTTTCTTGCTTTTTGCTGATTTCGAAAGAACGTACGAGACGAATCCACCGATTAATGCGATTCCGATAACTAATAACAGGACTGGGATTCTTATTGCCCATTCGTATGGGAGGAACAGTGAATGAAGGTAATGATCCGGTGTTAAAAATGGCTGCGATTAAATCCGATTACCACTATGAATACCCAGGTAGAGTAATATGTAAATACAATAAATGAGATGAACATCATTATCGATCCGACTATTTTATCAGAGACGGCCTACATAAGTTTGGATTACCATTTTGTTTTCTTGTGAAAAAAGCACATCTCAAATTTCAACAAAATTTAAATGAAAATTTTGGAATTCTAGAATTTATTAGACTTCTTGGGAGAGCTGCTGAACCAAAGAAAGAAATCCGTTCTGTTTCTTGATATTCTAAATTAATGCTATTTACTTCGTTGCGCTGATTCTCTATTAATTTCTTCAATTCGTTGCTTTCCGTTTTAAATATTTTTAGTTTATCTTTGAGTTGGATAATTTTCGATTCAAACAGTTGTTGCTGTTTGTCAAGCACGTTTTCCATAGTTTCCAACTTTTCAAGCAAAGAAAGTTTTTCTCTGGTGATTGACTCGATTTGCTGATTAAGAGTTTGTTTTTCTTTGGAATGGAAGAGTTTTTGTCTTTCAATAGTGTGCTCATAAGCCTCTCCTTCACGATGCAACTGTTCTTGAATATTTTCAAATTGCTCTTGCAAAGCCTTCTTTTCTACTTCAACCGCGTCAAGTTTTTCGCTAGGTTAGTATGAAGTACTTTGTAGTTGAAAGTTGGCGGGATAAGGAATCAATTTTGGTAGCGTGATTGTTTAGCTGAACAGATTTCTCGTCTATTCTTTTGCGTAACTGTTCAATGTTAATATTGGCTTGTTCTTTATCCATTAATAGCGACCTATTCGTAGATTCTAAAACTTCGATTGTGGCATTCAAATCTACAACTTGCTTCTTTATCCTTGAACACTCATTGTCCAATTCTTTTCTTATCAAGTCATTTCGATTCTCCATTTCTACTGAACGTTGTTTCAAGCTATTCAATTGCTTTTCCAGCTCATTCTTTTCAGATTCTAATAGTGAAATCTTTGACCAGTCTTCTTCTCTTACTAGGGCTATTTTCTCTAGAGATTCTTTTTCGATATTGCTAATTTTATCTCTAAATTCTGCAATCAGTTCGTTATTAGCAGCAATTTCACTATTCAGACTAGTCATTTTCAATTTGTATTCCTGGACAATATTTTGATGATCAGTCTTTTCTTTGATTAATTGCATTTTCAATTCTGATGTTTCCATATTATACCGATGGGCGTTCTCTTCGATAATGTTCAAGTTTTTATCCAGTTCTTTTCGAAGTCTATTGCAGTCTTCTTTTGTATCGTCCTGTTTACGAAGCAATAATCGCATTTCTTCTTCCATTGCGTTACATCGCGCTTGTAAAGACTCCTTTTCAGAATGGAATCCTTTTGAAGCAGCGATATATTCTGCCAGCTGCCGTTTGTGATTTCGCTCTTCTTGTTCGGATAACAACCTCAAATCCTCCTTTTCTGCTCGTAATTGATCTAGTTCTTGCAATAGTGATTTGACACGCAGCTCCAGCTCTGTTTTCTCTCTTTGTGTTGCGCGTAGCCTTTCCAAGTTTATTGTATCCTCTGTGGTTAAGAAAAGGTACCAGAATCATCCTGCAACATTGAAATTTTTGATTTCATGTTTGCAATTGCAGTTTCGTGGGACTGCTCTTGTTCTCTCATTGTTCGCTGCATATTTGACAGTTTTAGTTCACATTCGTTCTGATTGGACTCGTACTCTCGTTTGATTTTGTAATACAGGTTTCTAAATTTTACAGTTTCTTTTTCCATGATATCAAACTTTTGTTTTTGTTGTCGCTCAATATCTTGCTGGATATTGATCTTTAACAGTTCGTAATCCTTTTGTAGGATCGGTTTTTTAAGTTGTGCCAAGTACTCTTGTTCCTTCTCTGCTAATTTTCTCTTTAGTTTTTCTTTTTGCTCTTCAAGATCATTTGTGAGTGATTCCTTTTCATTGAGAACGATTTGGTACTCTTTTCCCAGCTTCTCCAACTTGGTTTCAACATTCTCGTAATTAATAGTGAGCTAGATTAACTGAGCATTACTTGGTCAAAATTGTCTTTATAAGTTTCATTTTCCTTTTTCAATACTTCTACTAGTGCCAAAGTAGCTTTGAGCTTCTCCAAAATCGACTCTGGAGTTGAACTCGCCATATAAAAACGCGTAAAAGCTTACAACAAAATTTAAATGATATATTCATCTACTAGAAACAACTACATTCAACTTTTCCAGTCCATAAGTCAGAAATTGAGCTTCCACAGGGATAAATCCTTTTTCAAGACTGAACCTAAATTTCTTTACCAACTCTGACAAGACAATCTTGATTTCAATCAGCGCCATCTTTTGGCCGATACAGTTATGCGGGCCATCACCGAAAGGCAAATAGTATTGCTGAAGGCTGTCGTCCCATCTGTCCGGGTTAAACTTTTTTGGCTCGGGGAAATACTCTGGATCTTGATGAATAGCAGCAATATTCACAATTATTCCAGTATTTTTTGGGATATGGTATCCTCTAATAACCACATCATCCACCGTCTCTCGCAATATTATCGTAGCGACAGTATTTAATCGCTGACTTTCTTTGACAACTTTATCCAAGTACTTTAAAGAATCCAAAGTTTCGGCCAAGTTTCCAGTAGAGAAATCAACGTTCTTGATTTCGTCGTATAATTTTTCTTGAATGGCAGGATTTCTACAAAGCTCAAGCAAAATCCAAGAGAGTGTGTTTGAAGAGGTTTCATGACCAGCAATAAAGAATCCCAAGATTTCTCCGTATATTTCATCCTTTTCCAATGCCTACATTAAGAATCTTGGACCTTTGCAATGAGCAGTCGATGTAACACGTCCATATCTCCTTCATTGTCGTCAAGCTTGGCCAACCTTTCCTCTGTTAATCTATCCAATAATCGTTCAATCTCCTTCTTTGCATGAACAATATTTGGCGAATCGTTAGCTACGTTAGCTTGTTTCCATAGGAACTTTGGCAGCATGCCTCTGAATAACATTGGATTGGTGATTAATTCTTCCAGTTCGTGCCATTTCTATATTAAAATTAAATACCCATTCAATATCATCCTCTAGCTTTTCAACTGCTTTGAATGAATAGCCAAATGCGACCAAAGAGATGACATCCAAAGTCAATGATTTGAAAATTGTAATAAAATTCATCACTTGCCCTTCTTTCTTTTTTAGTATGTGATTCAATTTTGCAACAGTTTGTAGGGACAATTTGCCAGCATGTCTCAGATGACTAGGACCGAATGCTGGTTGAATTAGCTTACGGTGTCTTTTCCATTGGTGGCCAGTTCTATACCCAAACAACGCATGATCTATCATGCCTTCAAATAACTCTTCAAATAGCCCTCCCCGGACAAAATTGGTTTGGTCTGTTAGTATTCTCTTTGCATCTTCTGCTTTGCTAATCAACACCCGTTGCCCCAAGATTGGAGAATCGTAATTCACTATCGGACCGTACTTTTCGGCAATCTCTATCGTTAGATGCACATGAATTTGAGCAGAGTTTTTGGTTTTGAGTTTGTTGAAATAGAGCGGATGAAACAAATGCAACAGGAAGGGATAGGACGGTGTGCTTGGCATTCTTGATAGCGGACTGAGCAGCTTCTTGATCCACTTGTAGAGTGAGATGAGAGCGATTGCAGACGCAACCGCCGTTCCTAATTTGCGAATCGTGATTTGCATTTAAAAATTGTGGGTAGCCCAGAAAAATGTGAACTAGTATTTATTGGAGTAGGTTCAACTTTTGCTCATCGGAGAGATGCAGCGAATCTAGTAATATAAGTTTGTCATTAAAATATCGGAGCGAAGCGACACACTTTTTGATTGCTTCGTTGTTTAGCTGTGGAGCGAGTGCAAGGCATGTCTTTAGCTTGCTGCATTCATATTCAAATTCCGACAGAATGAATGAAATCTAAATTAAAAGGCGGTTACGTTTTCGTTTAATTCGTTTTGCTGTTGGACAAATTTCAGTCGCTGCCTGTCATTTGTCCTCTGCTGGATATCAAATATTTCCTTCTTTTCAACTTTATTATTGCATTTTCTTCTCATTCTCATCCACTTTCTCCTGCGAACAAAACTGACATTCTGTTTGTTTATTGAGGATTCCCAATTATCGTTATAAAAAGTCGTATTGTAAGACCAGCCTTGTTCATCCACTGATCCGTTCATATCTACCATCCAGTCAGAAAACCACTCGTAATTTGGTGGGCATTGGTAATATTTGATATCTACTACGTAGGAACTGGATTCGTTTGAAAAGGGAGACACATCTGTAGGCAATAATGCTTTTTTACTAAAGTTGTATTTTCCAAATATGATGGTTCCCCTTTCATTTTCATAGATACGATCACATATCACTTCCTTGTCCATTTTACAGGCAAAAAGATATGTGTGGCTGAATATTTGTTTGTGGCTTGGAATTTAAAGAGGTTGAAATGTAAAATGAAGCAATCCAAATGGGGAATGAAATCAGTGGTTTATTTGGTATCTTCCCATCGCATCAATTATCAGAGAACCATCGATGCAAATCATTCCTTTACTAACGTCAACACGATAAAAATTTTCGACATTGTTGCAAAGACATATAATATTATCATTGAATTCAAGTTCGCTAATGTAGCAGCCACAGATTTCTGCAAGTCCAGTATTCAACAACTTGCAAAACTTGATTCTAGTTCTTGACATGATAAAATGAGACTTTGAACGTAAAACCAAGTTTTCTATTTGACAGTTTGAAATAGAAAGATCACCAGATTCAATCCGCAGCAAGTTTACTCTTCCGCCAGTAATCATTGCTTTTCCTTTTGTGTTTAATTCAATATTATAGTCGTAGGGAATTGTAATGTAGAAATCGATCCTTTTTGTAATCAAAATATCACTTTCCATTGAAAATCCTGTTTGATTATAGATTATATTGTCAACATCTTTTATGGTAATGATAATTCTTGATTCAGCGGTTGAAGTGATCTTTACCATATCTCTGTTAGATATTCCAACATTAAATGTGAATTTTTACGTGGCACTCTACGTGGCAAGTTGTAGTGAACATTTCACTATTGGAATCTAGCAAACAAATAAAATCCATGGCTGGCAAAGTTGGAATCTAGCGGTATCTCGCTTTATGGTTCAATTTCCTAGCGGTCCCTGTTACTCTTACTCTTTGGTAATGAACAGAGCCCAAATGCTAGAAAAGATAATTGTTTACTTTCTGAATGGATGTCACTGGTGCAAAAGTGCTTCCATTATGATTGCCTCCAAAGATTACAATTAGCTACCGGTTTTACATGACTGTACATTAGAGTATCCTATCGTTGGGGGAATTTGGATCAAAAAAGACTCTCATTATAAACCCACAACAGAGATATAAAGCATGCTGCATTCACCAATTGCTGTAAACAAAAACTCGGAGTAGTTCTTTTAGAGTATCCAGAAACGAATAAAGTCATTCCAGACTTGAGATTACAAAGCAATTCAGTACCGCCTTCAAACAATTCATTGATCATCTTCAATTGAAAAAATTCGGACTGATGGGAAACGAAAACTGCGCTCTGTTTGCACAATTTTTAGCAAATGAATACAAAGGTCAAGTTTTACAATTTGCTCCTGTATTCAATCATGGCACTCAACCCCAATACTATCACCACTCACACCAATTCTCTCGCCACTATCGCTGTTGGCAAAGCCAATCTTTACTACTCTCAATTCGTACACATTTTCCTTTGCAAAACTGAACAGCAGCTCGTAAATACCAAGGATGGCCAGTTGATATTTGACACGATCACAAACAAATTCCAGATGATGGCTTCAAAGCAGTTTACTCACTATAGTCTACTATGGTAGCCGAGACAAGGATGTTGATCAAGCTGGATCATGCACAGAAAATATGCCATTTGGGTATTTCATCTGGCACAATTAATCTACTATAAGATCAAACAGTTCTGTCACAGGAGCTCGATCAGTTCAATACCAGAAACCATTACGTTGCAGTTTCTCCTATCAGCTCTTTGAAATGGAAAATTATGTCAAAGAGGACCTGGGGTTTGAATCATTCCCCTTCCGGACCCGAACTGAAGCTCTGCCTTTCAAGGAGCATTTGGTGCATTACTAATTTGAGAATCACAAAGAGCCCCTTGAAATTTGAACTTACTGAGAGTTTCAGAAAAGTGCATGCCGCATGAACCAATCACAACTCAGACCTGTATTTGAATCCGTTAGGTGTGAATACAACTATGTAACATTTAGGCACATTTGTTTTATCCCTTTTATTCACTGCGCTGAGCCGTCTGATTAGTGCAAGTGTAATTCAATTACGAATAATTACGATTCACATGTAGAGTATCATTTTATTCCCGCAAGTAAAACTAATTCTCCATGCGGGGTTTCCCATCCAGATCGCCTTCTTTGATAATGGATCTACCATAAACAAAACCCAGTTGGATTATAAATTATTAAATCTACATTTATTAATCTACATATAAGTGAATTCAAGCGGTTTTTGTGGTTCCTGGTTGAAAGGAATTTCAAGCGACTGAATTAAATTATCGAGATTGTATTCTGGAAATTCGTTAAATGGTTGATAAAATTCTGGAGTAAGTGGGTATTGCTTATTAACTGGTTGAAAGTTAAATTGATAATCTGCCGGAGGAATGTACATTTGTTGGTTATCCATAGTAACTGTTTTTGGTGCATTAGGAACAAGCCCTTTAGGGTATGCAGAGTAATAAGCAGAGTCCATGTACTTGGTAGATTCCACAGGTGATAGAGGAAGAATTTTTGGCGGGCTGTAAGGAGAGTGTCTTACTTTTTGAGGTGGAGGAGAAACTGTTCGTTGCATTACACTGTTTGGAACTGGGACACCATCCAAAACATACTGCAGATATTTGACACTGGTGCCCGGCTTGACTTGAGCGTCCTTTTGGTTATCAAGGAAAAGAATAGGTGCGAGGATGTGCATAACACCAAATCTTTGCGCTAGAGCACGGGCAGAATCCAAACTTACCCAAGTGCCTTGAAATTTACTGTATCCTCCTCTAATTTTTTGATGACGGCCAATTTGTGATTCATTGTCCAATATCTTCATTCTTTGGGATTTAGGCAACCCCGCAATTTTAAGTAGCTGAGTAGCGTTGCAGAAAGAGTCATGGATACGACGCATCATTAGGGTGCCATCCACTGTCATTTCATACACTGGAGTTTGAGAGTAAATAGCAGAATATACTTTAGACATAATACTTTCTTTGAAATTCTCTTGGTTTTATATTGGGGATTTAGTGGCAATTTTTCTAGTCATTGAGTGGGTCGGGCTCTTTTCAAGGGTAATTTCAGAAATGTGTTGGGGACCCTTGAATCCACATGATTTACTTCTAATCGTACGATAATACTGGATCTAGCAGGAATATAATGTGAAAGCTATACGGAATCTGCCTTTCCTTGCAATTCGAATTTCCCAAATTTTACTCTGAATCGTTGAGCCTAAATTTTCGGTGGAATTCACTTAAAGCTGCTAAGCCACTTCGTCCCCTTTTGATTGTGCTGGGAGAAATTGAAACATTGGCCCAGAGGATTTACTTTTATACTAGTTTATATACCAGTTTTTATGTTTGTTCAACTTGGAAATGCATTTGGGCCTGTCATTTTAGGCGTTTCACAGCTCGGTATCCACTTTTACTCCAAACTGAACAAATTTTTAATCTTGGCTTCTGAAACAAGCGGAGGGAACCGCCAAGTCAATTATTTTAGCGCTTGAAATTGAAACAAAAGCAAACCCTGATGGATCTATAAAGGGACCTTGGTTTCAATAGTGTTCCTAGTTACAAGACCCCCAGGCAATTAAAATAGCGCACGTTGAAAAAAAGAGAGTCGAGAACTGTCATGTAACTTTGTGAGTATGGTTGCCATTCTAAAGGTTGGAAAGCAAAGCTAGTGCACAGGAATATTAATTTAGAACAATTACAATCATTGCTGAAAAAACTAGGTGGTGATTCTTTTTGAATTTCACACTTCTTTGATAAGTTCTCTGACCATGAACCAAAGAGGAACCGTCTTGACGGCAGATCATGTCCGTTTAACAGGGCAAAATAGCCTCAATAGTGTCCAAATTGGTAAACCAGGTGGATTCCCATCCTCATTAGGTAACTTAAGAAGTGTCAAATGAACTGATGGGGGTCTTGGCGATTCAACAGTTCATTCAACAGACAGTTAGCTAAACTTTAGGCAGAACTGATCATATTACTAGTTCTGATCAAGCAAGTCATCTCTGTCATCTCTGTGCGCACTATTAATGATAATCAATAAACCATAACGGCCAAGGTGGTCCCTGCAATTGATACTAATCAGAGAACTGATTTCAATTAACTACTCAAGGCTTGAATCAAACTATTTGTGTTTTATTTTCCATCACTTTAAATGACTTTGAAACTCAGAGTGGACGAATCTTTTATTAATCCAGAGATTGAAGCGCACAGAATTGCTGTTTCTGAATGGGTTTATACACAGAATTGCTGTTTCTGAATGGGTTTATACACAGAATTGCTGTTTCTGAATAGTCTTTATGCACAGAATTGCTGTCTTTGTGCAGAGAGCAGGTTTCTATTGATATCCAATGGCATTTTCAATTAGGGTGGAAGCTGAATTAATGCGGCATTAAACTACTGTGATCAATGTATCTCTACAATAATTTCTGTAAAACACATTTCCAAGAATTTGTATTTAATCCCATTTATCCAACCAAGAGTTTTACCCCACATCTGCTTATGGTTAAGGCAAACCCCACGCAAGAACTCGAAAAATGCGTGAATGAATCACATAAAAGAGAATCACAGCCTTGTTTATTTTGTACTTTCAGGAATTTAACACAATGAATTCATGTGATTTACTAGTGGTAACTAGAGAATTCTTAGAGTAATTCATACTTGGAGAAGCTTGCTTATTTTTTACTAGAACTCTACACTATTGTCTGATTTCATACTGGGAATCTAACTCATACTCTAATAATTACATTTACTAATTACTCTAACTCATACTCTAATAATTACATTTACTAATTACTCTAACTCATACCCTCTATTGATTTCAAACCAATAGTACTTCTAATCCTTTACTTTTATTAATTCAAATCTAACGGTACAATCCAAAACCTCTAATCATTCAACCATGTTAAATCAAGTCTAGTAAAAATAAAATAATATAAATACAAACTTTATTGTTGCTGCATATATTCCTGAGACTTTCCTTGCGCTCTTTCAAAATAAGCCCAATACTTTTGTGAACAATTAGAAATACACTTTTTCTCCAAGTTAGTCATTTTCCCAGTTGAAAAATCCGTACTGCATTTATTGAAACAGTTGTTTAAGATTCCTAGTAGCATTTTTTGCATTTCTTGGTTTTCTCTAATCATGCTGTGGGCTTCTAGGAGCTGCATGTCTGCACTGGAGAGATTATTCATTTTTTTTTCAAAAGTTGTGCTCACAGAATTTGGAGATTATTATAGTTATTAATAGCAGAATTGTTTTATTGATGTTTCTTGCGATGTCTAATTAATGAAGTTCTATTTCTATATACAGCTGGACACTCTTGACATTTAAATTCCTGTTCAATCTTTTCATGCGTCTTTTCATGCGCAATCATATTGCAATGCTGAGTAAAGCTTTTGTCACATTTTGAGCACTTATAATTCTTGATCCCCAAATGTGAGTTTAAATGTTCTTTTAATCTTGAGCTGGTAGTAAATGCGGACGGGCATTGAGTGCATTTGTATGGCTTTAGTCCAGAGTGAGTAAATGAATGAGTTCGTAATGAAGAAGATTGGGTAAAACTGGTATTGCAAATATTACAGATAAAAGGTTTGATTCCCTTGTGTATTCTTTCATGTTCTTTTACCGCTTTGATTGTTTTGAATTCCTTTTTGCAAAACGAACAAGTCTTTTCGTTCTCTTGTAGTTTCTGGTAATGCTCTACATATAAATTAAATAATTCCATTTCTTTTCTTTTTCTTTCTTGTTCTGTATTTAGTAAAGAGTTTGCTAAAGACGCTTCCACTGCCAGGGCCATCAACAACTCGATTGAATTTTCTTGCATTTTGAATTGAATTTGAAAATATTTTTTAGAATCACTGTACACTAAATTCAGAGCATTCCTTTTTTACTTGGACTAAACTTAGTTTCTAGAATTCCTTTTTATACTTTATAGAATTCCTTTTTATACTATCTAGAATTCCTTTTTATAGACTTATTACAGAACTTGCCAATAGTTTAAAAACAACATATTTTATTCAGTACAATCTTTACAGTTTCTAATAGAATCATTAAACACTGAACACTTTGAGCAAATCAGTCGTCCACAGCCTCTACAATGATGCCTCCTAAAAAACAAATTGAATTTCTTTTTACAAACCAAGCAGTTTTCACTCTCATAATCCTTCATCCATCTATTCTTTAGTATAGAAACAGTTCCTATAAAATCATTCTCATTCTTGAAATCATCAAATTCAATCGGAATCCCATTCAGTTCTATTCCATCCTTGAATTCTATTAATAACTTGTTTGTAGGAATAAGAGTAGTTGGCGGATGGATGATAATCAAGTCGTTAAACAAAAACAAGGTTTGGTTTGAATTAATCTTGTCTTGGCGGATAAATATTCTGGTGTTTGAAACTAGTGGTATCTTTATGATGAATTCAATTTCCATTATTTTGTACATGTTGGAGAATGATACTGCTGGGTTGGATTGAGGTTTCATTATTGGCATTGACACTGAATGCCGAAGTTTCTTTTTTACCACTAGAGGTTTATTCAACTCCTTGTCAATCATTTCATCTCCACTCGGAGTTTGTCCTCTGTTTAGGGTTTGATTATTTGTACAACTAATATTTTGACTATCAGTAATATCTTGAATGTGAGTAATGTTATGGCTAGCAGTAATATTTTGAGTATTGCTTGTAACAAGACTTTGACTGTTCGACCCTTCAGTGATGGTGGATTCAGAATTAACAGTTGAAAGATTTCTTGATTTCTTTGCATACAAATTCCGCTTATCTTGAAATGTTGGGATCATTGATCTTTGCATTGATTCAGAGGAATCTAGTTTCCTGGGCTTGATCTTTGGGATTTTTGTTTCCATAAGTAAACTCTGTTGGCTCAAAAACATGTGATCATCCAAAACTAAAATTATGTGTAGTTGATCCGTCAATGTGTGGGTTGATTATAACTGTGCGAATATCAATTGTCAAATAGAGTTGTATAATTGTGCGAATATATCAATTGCGAAAGAGTTTAAGGTTCCATAATTTATTAAATCGACACTGGTATTAGAATGCAAAGTTGACAGTATCCTAAAACTAAAGACTGAATTGCAATTGAAGGTTGGATTCTTTTGCTCACAAAAGAGTAAATGTCATTGGCTAAAAAAATGCACTCAATGACATAAAAAAATATAAATACCTGGAAATTCATACTTTGTTAATGTATAGAAATACTACAATTAGATTCACTATATTCTTGTTTATCTGCTCGTTTATAGGATGGAGAATTTGCCTTGCTGGTTTAAATTATTTCATTTACTTGACAAATTGGAATTGGACTTTGTTATGTTTGTACTATGCTAGTATACTTGGAGATTACATGTTCAAGAGCGCAATTTCAAAGCAAATTAAAACTATTTTTTATAGTATATGCATTGGGATATGCTGGTTAGTCTCTATTGCATTTTGGCTTCTTCTATCAAACCAACTAGAATGGAATTTGCAGGGAACTGTGCTAGCATTCGAGCATTTATTCAACTTGATTGTTATTTTTGACTTGTCTGATATGGAACTCGATATGGACTATGTGATATTTCCCTGTTCAACTGTATTCTTTTATTTATTGGAAATAGCGGTTATTGTAAAGAGCACTAGTTCCAGTTGGCCTTATCCATTCATGATCTATTGGTTCAAACGCGGGATATTTCCAATCAAATTATTTTTACTCTTGGTCCTCGTGCAAGCGTTTGTATTATGCTCATTTTACTTTGTTTTAAAGTGTCTCAAATTCAGGGAAAAGTATAGTATTTAACAAAAAAAACTGGAAACCCTGAAAAGAAATTTCAAGATTATTTAAACACAAGCTAGAGATCCGTAGATTGATCTTATTTGCGTTATTATTAGATCTAAATAACCTTAATCTTTTTTTTCAGTCAGATTTTCTTAATATTGCAATTTCCCCGTTTTTAAAGCAATCTGATCTTGAATGACAGACGCAAAGTACCTCGCAGCATTGCAGGAAAATCTATTACTGGAAAAAGAAAAGCTTGCTCTGCATGAAAAAGTCGCAAAACAAGCACAGGAAATCGTTGATTTGAAGACCAAATTGCTGCAAGTTGAACAACGAGTTGCCGATTTGCACAAGATTGCTCACACGTTAGCCAGAGGACCAAGTAACCAGTTCTAATGTAGATGGAACCGATTCTCCAGAAAATATGGTAGATTCTAGGAAAAAGATTGAGAGAAAAGTTGCTCCTAAATCATCTGAAAAAGTATTAAAGGAAAGACCCGATTCTCAGAATGAATTAGACGATTACGGTGAATTGGTTTGTTGGTTATTGGTAATTAGAAAAAGTCATCCTGGATCACTTTCCAGTTTGAAAAAGCATCACAGAGATATCATCAGGGATGCCACTAGAGAATTCTTGAAATCAAAGATTGGAGAGGAAAAAGCGGCGAGGTTGATCTTACTAATGTAGGTGCGAAGTAATGTATCAAAACAAATCTATTGAACCACACATTCCTGAAAATCTAATTGATGATTTCCACGATTGGTTTAATGATAAACTAGATGAAGGGCTGTTGGAAAATGACAAGGAAAAGCGCAAGTCTATTGGCACTGCTAAAGTAATTGCTGCTAATGATAGTCATCCCCACCTCAAGCATACAAAAAGAAAGAGCCCTTGATTAATACTTCGCCAACTGTACATACGCTCAATTTGATACAAAAGCAATATCCAGATCTATCATTCGATATCAAGGAATATTCTAGCCTGATGGACAAATACATAAAGAAATGTACTCTATTCTAACAGCAGATGATATTATTGGATCAGAACTTACTCCAAACCTGTTGACCCAATTTCTAATAGAATTTGAAAAGCACTTTGAACAAGATTTCAAAGATTCAAATGTCAAATTCCAATACTACAAACCGCTCAAGAGACCAAATGAAAAGAATGATGAACCTAAACCAAAGAAACCAAAAACTACCCTTGAGCCAGATAGTACTGGCCATGTTAGATATACAATGTAAATATTATTAACCCAGTGTTCTACAGGACATGTACCCAGATTACAACCGTAAATTCTCTGTGGAAAAGAGGGTAGATATGAAGAGAAAAGTAAAGCATTGGTTGAAACAAAAGCTTGGAGACCAATTTTCAAAGTGTATGATGCAGATTACCAGCAAAGGAAACGATAATCATCAGACTTATGGCATTTCCGTTGATTTGATGGATGAATTTAAAGAATGGGCGATTGAACAATTTAAACTCATGGTTGAATAAAGAACTAATAATTGCAAACCTTGTTGAATCCGTGTAATTAGCATGTTGCCATCACCACATGATTTCAGCAACTGCCACAAGCCATCTGTGCATTGCGCACTCTGTTTTCTAATGACAAATGTCATTTATGATGATAAAAGAAGCCACGTAATCCAAAGTCATCCTTTGTTCATCAACCACATCATTGTACACCAAAGAGAAAGATTGAGTGACTTGGAATAAACTAAACTAAAGGGGCTGATCCACATATTCTACTATAAAAAATCAAATGTACTCATGATCTTGAAGCCTTTGTTTTTATCTACTTAGCCTACGTTAGCCAGTATTATTTTGGAGGCGTCCGTGGAGCCACCTTATTTTGCCTACCATGGACAACTAGCAACCACTGGTAAATAGTAATTCTATGGCGAAATTAATGGTTAATACTTGGAATATCTTTCGCATCTTTGCAACAATTCCGTTTTCTTTGTGTTTCAAATGATATCCCCTGTCAACAATCTCTCAATTTTGTGCCTAAATCGGACTAGGCTTACCAACAATAGCCCCCTCCCGCCCTCTTCAAACAATATAAAATCCCCGTTTTTTCAAACCCTCCCGTCATGAATTTTAATCATCCTTGTATACTAGAAAACGCTGCTGAATTTAAATCTATTCAGACTACTTTTGAAACACTATTAAAACAAAAAGAACGATTGTCTGCTCCAATGCGCTACCAAATAGCGTTGGATATTTCCAATGTGATGAATGCAGTGCATACAAACGGATACTTGAATCCAGATTTGTTGCCAGACAGGATACACTTTGACAAGGAAGGAAAACATGGGCTATGTATCATAGAAAGAAATGATTTGATTCCATCTTTATCCAATATTACTATTGAACCGGATGAACTATTTCGACCTCCAGAGTTAGAATCCGGAAAGGTAAAATTATCTAATATCAGTCGTATTCTCAGGCTTCCGATGTATATAGATATGGCATAGTCTTGTATTACATTATATTTTCGTGCTATCCTGCCAAACTACCTTTGGGGCCAGAGTTGAACAACTGCCCTGCATATCTCAAAGATCTCTTGTTAAAATGCACCTCATCAAATCCTAACGTAAGATATACGTTTGGCCAGATATTTGATATCCTCTCTACAAACTTTCTGGAATTTGACACCTATGATGTCGGCTGGGCTCAATCGTGCACCGCAGCTTTTGATAATCTCATGAATCCAAACAGGATGACAGTCGTATTACCACATGATAAGAATGGCACAATGCACAAGCGTAAGCACAGCTGGGATTCTGGGATTGTTGCTTCACCAGTGGAAACTAGTTTCGAGTACACTGCTGGAGAGTTGGTATTCTTGCAAATATACAATATCAGTAGAGAATCTGCTATTCAAGAAAACCAAGAAACTATGTTGGAGTCGACACACTTTGCAAAGCTCTTTGTTGACAGATTCAAACCAAATCGTAAGCTGGACATTGATGCAATCACCAGCCTTTTTCTGTCATGGGGAAATCATATCTCTTCTGGAATTCTTGACACTGCTATGTTTCAGGACTTTCAAGATATCACATTTAAAACAATCGACAACTCCTTGCTCTCTGCGATAATCTCATTTTTGGATCAGTTTCTCGTTGAAGAAAGTAGCGGCATGGTAGCTGCTGGATTGAGGCATTTCGAAGGTGCTATCGGTAAAATTGATTACGAGTTTGCAGCTTACTGGTTTGAAGAGGCTCTAATCAAAACCCCTGATTGCGCTGAAGCTGCTATCTGTCTTGGACTATTGCACTTGGAAGGGTTAGGAGTATCAAAGAACCCACCTGAAAGTGTCAGGTTGCTGTTGGAAGCTGCAAATAATGGAAAGGATGTGATTACAGATTTGGTTCTTGCTTACACTAATGGTTTGGGGATCCAAAAGAATACAGACAAGGCACTCTGGTGGCTAATGAAATGTGTCAAACTCAACCACCCACCATCACAATATCTACTTGGACAGTGGTATAAATCTGGCAAGTTGGTGAAAAAAGACAATTCCAAGATGGTAAAGCTATTCAGAATGGCAGCAGAGGGCGGCGATGTTCAAGCGCAATACCATTTTGCTAAATGTCTAGAACGAGGAGATGGCGTCAAGCAGAACTTTTACGAGGCATTCAGATGGTACTATACTGCCTCTCAACAAGGGTCTCTGAAAGCAATTAATCGTGTCGGCTATTGCTTTGAAAAAGGCGTCGGGGTTCCTAAAGACCATCCTCGAGCTGTTGTATTCTACAGGGAAGCAGCAAACAAAGGCTTTGCCGTTGCTCAATATAATCTGGGATTGTGCTACATGCAAGGACTTGGAGTGAGCAAAAACTCTGCTTTGGCTATTGAATGGTTCCAAAATAGCGCTTCGCAGGATATAGCTCTAGCTCATTACCAGCTGGGTAAATGTTATGAAGATGGTTTTGGAGTGGATAAGGATGCACACAGGGCGTCCTTATATTTCAAAAAGGCCAGACAACTTGGCTTTGTGGATCAACCGCCAAGTCCGTCGAAACCTAAAAATACCGAATCGCAAATATTCAACTTATATTCTTAATATATTTATATCACATCACCTTGTGTCTTGATTTCAAAATTCTCCGAAAGTTAAATGTCAAATTCTGTAGTAATCCAAAACGAGCGATTGCGACCATGGAGCGGAAGTATATTCAACCCAAGAAAAGAAAAGCTGACTAATGCTCACAAGCGAGAGCAAGTTATTTCCATGCCAATCGTTAATATATACCAAGAAACAGAGTCTGGATTTGAAAGCGTGGACTGCGAATCAGAAAATCAATATAACATAGAATACAAAAAATGCAAGAGCGTCCATTTCACTGCAGCCAACGAAGAGCCAAGTACAATTTCAACGAGCCCAACTCCGCCATATGTCGAAAAGATAATTAAACTACAAGAGTTGAAAAGTGTTGCCAAGAAGATTCCAACACCAAAAGTAAGATGTAGAACACCACAGCGTTGTTTTTTGGTTGAAGAAAGTAAAAAGAAACGACCAAATACAGCGGTTGGCTTCAAGGATACCAAAGTAAAAAATGAGCGTATAGATGCTACTAAAAGACCAACTACATCTACAAGCCATGTTTCCGACTTTAATTGGGACAATGTTACGCGATGCCAATCCTCTGTTCCATTCGAGTCAAGAAGCTACAAATCCATTTCAAGACCAAACACGGCACTTTGGTATAACCCTTTAGAGACCGAAAAAGAGTCTTACAAAATGAAAGTTTTGATAAAGCGACAGCGGCAGATCGAAAAAGTTAGGCCACCCGCTTCTGGTAGACCTTCTACTGCCAAAACCTTGGCTACATTGGATTCAAAGACAATCATTAGTCGGCCATCTTCAGGATTTTACGGTAAAAGTTTAAGATATCTGGATGTGGATGGTGAGCTGACTAGAGTTCCCAGTTTTTCTTTGGCTGGATCTTTTGCGCCAGTATTACAGGAAAAAGTTGTTCAAATATGGAATAGCCCACAAGTAGAGGTTGTTGACAATCATAGTTTGATCGAAAGCATCTCTTTGGTTGATGAAGGTATTGTTCCTGGAACTGCAAACAACTCAGTAGAGACACAATCTGTAAAAGATAGCTCACTTCCAACCACTGTTGAACATCCAGCTTCAATTATAGTAAATAACGGAGAGATTGCATTTACAGCTGAATCATACAAGCATTTTTCCAAAAGAATTAAAAATATACCTATAGATACCGTCAGATATTACATGAATCATCTGGAAACATATGTTCACAAGGAGAGATGTAATTTTCTCTAATATAGTTGAATGGGCAGAATTGAATGTTGGGCGAATAATTGATATTCTGAATCATCCTTTTCCATGGTTGTTTACTAATGCAATCGAATTCAAAAAGTTGTTTATTAATCAGCAACAAGTAAATAGTATTGACATAGATTAGAAAGCAATTGAAATTCACAGCTGCAAAGTACTTGGGAAATCTGAAATATCATTATGCAGCGCTAAAAATACAAACATATTGGAGAATGTATTACAATGTCCAAAAGCGTTTGGAGTGGATAAAGTGCAGGGACTGCGCAAGAAAGGTGTGGAATGCGTGGCAGCAGAGGAAAAAGAGAATTGAAAGACGGAGGGATTACCAAGTATACTTTTCATAACAATAGAAACGATTGGAAGAGGCGCAAACCAATCTCCAGAAGCAGTCCGATAAATTCAGTATACAATGGAAAACTATTACAGGAACCGATAGAATCATAGTCAAATTGAACTCTGCCAGTTTTTCAAAAACTTATCGATGTTCGATGGAAAATCAGGCCAAGTACGAAAATGAATACTTTTCGAGGTAAAAGATGACTGATCGGATTGATTTATTGATCTTTTTGATCCCAAAGTTTCAATGATTTTCATCACAAAGGAATTGAGTGCAAATGCCAGACTAGAAATGCAGCGAATCCTTAGTAAACCTGCTTAATATTTAGATATAAACTTTAATTTCAAAGAGCTCATAGAAAGCAAGAGACTGATTCTTGTTGAATTGCCAAAAATACAAGTATTCCCCGAAAGTCTTTCTTTAGGAAGCTTGTTGCTTAGTATACCTGAATCATTAGCCTGGGTCAAATTCAGCATATCAGGGATGCCTGCTTATATTGAAAGCTCTGGCGTGAGTGACGAGGAATGCTTTTTGTCCCAAGTAAACAGTTTTGATAATAGTACTTGAAAATTCCAGTGCTGGGCTCAAACAAAGCTTCTGAACTCCTTACATGCAAACGCCAAAATCAGAGAAAGTTTGCGGAGAGTTGCAAATGTGAAATTCCACCTGGAGTAGAACTCTTCCGTTGGGAGATGGCTTACATCTCGGATATAGTTGAAAAGTTTGAGCAGCTGCTATCAACGCATCCACAAGTTAAAACATGGATATTTAAAATGAATGAAACCACCGATTGCTTTGGATTAGCAACCTTCACTAGAAACAATGAAATTGAATTAATCAATGATTTACTCTCAAATTTAAAGCTATTGAAAGATCACCGTTGGCAGTCGCCGAAAGCATATTTACACCTGTTCATTCGACATGGGGGAATCATAGAGGCAAAAGTACCAGTGGAGTATAATTCAACAGAACATCCGTATTTCTATTTCCAAATATTACCTGACTTCACTATTACTTCATTAGGCTCTTGTAATATGGTAATACTTGCTTACACAAGATACCCATAAAGGAATTCGAATTTTGTGGTATGTTTACACCATGCAATGTAAACAATACTGATAATTTGCTAGAGAAAGCAATGAATATCGCCAAAGAGTTTGCTAGTCAAAAGTATACTGGAATTGTGGCAGTAGAGTTTATTCAATGGTTCGACCCAACTCTGGTAACACCTTGCTAATCAGCAAAAATATACTACCTGGGTAAAATCTATAAAACCTTACTATACAGAAGAATTAGGACATGTTCAATATACAAGGTTGATTACTAGATGTAGCAATTTCAGAGACGAGAAATTCGTTCATGTTCCTTCTCCGGATGAAGAGCCAGAATTCAAGTATTTAAAGAAATTGAAGCATTTTGAAATGGTACAATATGCTAATGCAGAATAAACTGCGCAAAAAAGCTAGGATGGCTCAAATATTCGACAGATCAGCGATATTCTTGTGGGGGCTACAAAATGATATGATTGCCAGCCTTTCGTTCAAATCTTTTGAATGCTTATGCATTGAAAATGACATTATTATGGGTTTGAACTATTGTGGAACGTTTTTGCCTGATATGATGCATGATGAATTAACAGCAGATTTCAAAATGCTTGTAGTAGACCAGTCTTTAGAGCATGTAGTTGAAAGATTGTTCAAGAATTTTGTATTACTATGTAGAACTCTCCACCATGAAACATCTCACAACTTTTTGGATTATTGCCAAATCATATACAATAGTTTAAAAGGCCAGCTACCACAATTCGATAAAACGCCATTACCATATCACTTGAACGATTTAGAACTTTTCGTTTATCAGAAAATGGGAGCTTGGGGGCTGTTTACAGATACAAAGGAAGATAGAGAGCACGTACAACCAGTTCAAATGCTGTCAACCGCAGCTATCCAGTTGCTTAATCTTGATATACCCTCAAGCGAACTGCAATTGGATCCATTCTACGGAAAGATTGCCCCAATAAAGCCCCACACTTCAAAAACAAAGATTCAACCAGGAACTACAAATGCAGACGAGTACTTGGAAATAATAAGCAGTCTGGCTGAACTGGGAATCCAATCAGATGCAAAAACAAACAGAAGATCAAGTATATTGAAGGATCAGCAGAGAAGTATGACATTTAGAAAGGCAAAGCGCGTGTCAATGATTTCTGAAAACCAATAAAAGCCATACTAGATCATTTTGGTATTCTTTTCGTTGAAACTCTGACAAGCGATATGGGGCTAACTAGAATACGTACAAAACTGAGTGAATGTACGATTCGGCTTCTGGTGCTTGGTTTGCAAGCGAGATAATGCAATCAAATGCTACCAGGTTCCAGCTTGTTTGAAGTAACTCTTGGAAAGTCAAAAACTGCCCACTGTAATTTTTCCTTTTTGGATGGACGAGGAGCTAATTGAAAGAATATTGACCAGTAAAAGTAGAGAGAAATTCAAAATAATTCATGATTTAGATGATATGATGCTATTATCGCTTTCCAAATCAATCAGAAAGAAATTCAAGACCAAACAGAGTGCCCAATTGTCCCACACCACTACCATCTTGATACCCAGATTGATTAGAAAAATGAGCAGATGCAAGAAGGAGGATTTGGCGAATTACTACAGGCAATTAGAATTAATGTAGGTAAATTATTTCTCATATTGATATGAATTGAATTCGCTGGTAAACCTGTTGCTGGATCAATCCAAATACATCAAGGATACGATTTCCATACTGATTAGCGTTTTTGAATCAAAGGTTAAACTGAATGAACTCAACCCCCAAAATCTTTTATTTTTCATTTCAGAGTTGGCAAACCACATTAAAGGAGAATTACGGGATAATGAAAAAGCTTGGAAATTACTAAAGTTATGTGCATCTCGAGGATTGATGGATCAAGATATTGCGGATAAATTATCGAGTACAATACTGGATCTGCTTGAAAACAATTCTTCTGATACAGCAAATTTACTTTATTTGCTATCAAAAATGATCCCTATATTACCATTGGAGACATTTCCAACTATATTAGGGACATTGCTAAAGATTTTTAAGCAGTTAAATCTTAACGTTGAAAATATTAGAAAATATGGAATGGTTACGTGTGTCCTACTTGAGGATCTTGTATTACTGTTAAGATCCAATATCGTACGAACAATAATTGAAAAACCTGAAAACGCAGAAATCTTTTCACGGTTGATTTCCCTCTATTCAAAGGCAATAATTGCAATTCACAATCAGCCAGGAGGCGAAATCACAATGAACCATGGCGGAATCGACAATGTGACTACAGCTACATTATCACCCGGATTGCTTCAAATATTTTCAATGTTAAAGTATACCTGTCAAATACAATCAATAATCAAACTTGCAAAGCCCTTAGATTTGAAAAAGATTCTATTTATATTTAAATTCTTGTTTGCATCAATTGATGATTTGGAAGAGTTTGAACCAGAGGAAAATATGTCTGAGGTAGAAGCTGACCAAGAATCCCAGTATGACAAGGAAAAATTAGCAGAAATATGCCGGCCATCATTACTAACTTCTGTAGTAGAATATACTCTTCAAATATTTAAATTTGGATCATGTGTGCTGAATATAAAGGATTTTGCAGTATGGATCAAAGTTATTCAACTAATACAAGAACCCGAATATAATGCGAGATATTCAGAAATTTCAAAATTAGATAAACTCAAGGCGTCTATTTTGAAACTGCTGGCGTATGTTTGGACTGATTTTCTCAAAAGAGATGAGAATGAACTGTTGTGTATTAACAAAGCACTAATTCCATGTCTTGTATCGCCATGTGGTAAAATAATTGAAAATTATTTTAGTCAGAAAGCTAGTATATCTGAATTCAATTCTGCTCTAGTGTTAGTATCAAAGTTTATGCTGTTCAAACTGTACAAAAATACAGCAATCGACAATGGTATTTTGGAATATTTAGCCCATTCAAGTCATATAGACCAGAGTTTGAAGAAAGAAAATCTTGCGTATGTTAAATTTCTTGAAGAAATATCTCATGACTCTAGCATCAGATTCAAATTAACTACCTCTTCGCAAGACAGAAACATTTTGCATTTCATGGCAGGTTTGGCGACTGAAGCAATGAAAACACTCTACCACAAAGGACAGGAACATCTTCAAGATCTGCTGGGTGATATCCTATCTTTTTTGAATCAGTACTTTGGGCATGACCCAATTATATGTGATTTATTTTGCAGTGAAGATGATTCCATCTTGGGGCAGCTGATAAATTTACTTTCAAATGTCATTGTTGACATGCTATCTTTGGATCTGCAAGATACAACTACAAGCCTGTCTTCTCAAAATATCAGGCATGTCTCTCACTTTATAGATTCGCTTCTAAGGTTTGAAAAGCCTCAAGTGTATATCCTTTCCCAAGGACTAATACCTTCTTTAGCAGAGATTATGCTGAATATTAATCACTCTGATGTTCCCGAGATATTTAGCAAAATTATTGGTCGAATTTTAACAGACCCAAATCTAACCTTAAGGTATTCTTTGCTGAAACTAGGGTGGTTAAATATATGGCTATTCCCCTTTACTTTGAATCAATCTATCCAAACACAGCAAATGATGTTCAAAACATTCTAGATTCGCAATTAAATCACTATCAACCGATCATGTTATCATTACTGGAATACCACAAATCCGAAATAGATGTGGAGATGGAATGGAAATGTGTGCTATCTCTTGGATATGTGTCCAGCAAACAGATGGTTAAAACAATATTGTCAAGTTTACCAGTCACAGAAGGTGGAATGGCAAAATCCCAAGTATTTTATATTATGACTTTAATTTTACATATAATTCAAAAACATGATGGTTATTATGAAAATGGATTATTCTTGTTTCAGTATCTGTCAAAACAAATCCCGCCAATAATTCACTCTTTAGGGACGAATTACTTTTTTACTAAAGAAAGAGCACCTTGTCCACAGTCAAGTTTGATACAACATATCTTGTATGCACATGAATCTATATCAGTACAGATCGTAGATGCGGACAATATTGTGACATTTTTACTACCAGATGATCCAAATTACCATACTGTTCGTTGCAAGTGTGACAAGCAAGCATTTTGTGAGCAATCTATTGTCTTTGATCAAATGCTCCGAGGGTCATTCCGGGAAGGTCAAACCCAAGTGATTACAATCCCACAAGTAACTAGGCGATGTTGGTTCTTATTAATGGATTGGATCAACTTGTATAAAGTCTGGACAGATGTCATCCCATTTAAAAATGCTCGGTCAGCAGATGTTGAATTGATTTTTCAACTGATGAAAGTCGCAGATCGCTATATACTTTATGAACTATACAAAGTGTGTATTGATTGGCTTACTGATACGTTGTACTACGCTGCGCACAACAACATTCCCGATATATGCAAGTTGATATTCAAACTGATTAGTACAGAAGGGGAATTCATGAAAAATTTAGAATATCAGCAATTAAGTGATGCATGCGTTCGAGCGATATTCGCAACCCAAAGTTTTAAAAAATAGACTTTTTATTATTATTTAACTGTCTCGTTATCATTTTACTGCATAGTTTTAGTCAGCCTGCAATATCCTTTTTAGCCCGACAGAATGGACATTGACCTTCAAGTAACAGTTGGTAATTCCATTCATCTTCTACAAAAAAGTGCTGACACAAATCGCACATAATAATATGAATATCACTTGGTCTTAGTCGGTAATATTCCTTTTGCCCAAGATTTCTAATGAAGACCTCCTGCGGATCTAAACTGATCAACTGTTCTTTTGAAAAAACTGTTGGCTTATACTCTCCATCTTCCTGGCTCATGGCTAATAAGTGCGAATTGAATAAATCTTCATCCCGTTTTGAAATTGGTGGATCCATCTGAATGTACTTTAGACATTGTTCTTCAGTTATATCTGGATGCGGAACAAATCTAGTCAGCGGTAGATTGTCGAAGGAATAGAACGAATAAACAAATGGTTCTTTGCAGGTAGTGCAAGAGTTACTCTTTGAATTGAAAATGGGGTTTGTAGTGCTACAGTTGTAGCATATCGGTTGATACTCTACCTTGTCAGTTAGCGGCATAGCTCTGACTGATAGAGCAGCTAAATCGACTGTTTCCTGCCAAGTTAGCGGTAATTTCATGGCCATGAGCTTTTCAAAGGCAAACCTACACAGTTTGTAACAACCTAACTTGAAGGAGATTTTCGCCATGCAATACAAGGTGTAAATCTTTGAAATTCCAGGGACGCTTGGTTTGTTTAGAATGTAGCTCAACACAAACTTTGAAGAGTTCAATAGAGATTCCGGCGATGAAAATGTAAAGGGATCTTCAATGTATGAATAAATTTGGTTATAAGCATAGTAAACTTCTGCCAAGTCGTAGTATGTTCTCCAATTTTTAACTGAATTGATATTGAAATCTCTCTGTGCTACTCCAAATCGTTTGCTATTAAAATTCAAGCTTTCTTTTGACAGGGACCAGAAATAATACGCCGCGTCCTTGTATCGGTGCTGAAGAATAGCATTATCAGACAAGAGCTTGAGAACTCTAATAGCCTCGTCTGCCCTTCCGGCTTTAGTGTAGTATATCTGTGCTTCCTCGAACCTATCGTTCATAGCTAGCCAGTTGCCATATGGAAGATAAATTTGCTCACTAAATTCTGGATTTGTTTCCCCAATTTTGAACACCTCTTCCCATTGCTGCAGCGAGATATATATTCCCAATAGTGATAAGATATCTCCAGATTTTTTCAACGTTTCGATGGCGTATGCTGTATTATTTTTCTTTTTGAATATTTCAACGCATTTGTTTAGCAAGTCCGTTTCTGAACCTGGTAACTTTCGGACAATTTCAATTAGTTTATCGGTCCAGCCGCCAACACCCAACAACTCAATCGCGTGGGCATAGTCCCCAACTTGCTCGTAAGTCATCGCTGCAGCCAAAGTGTCATTACGATCTTCTTGAATTTGAGCTTTTCTTTTTAATATATCCTGGGTGTTTTCGTTGGACTCTTCTGCTATTTGGGTAGCATTCTCCCACATATTGAGCTGGGTAAACATTTCGATTGCCCTTTGAGGATTTCCACTTTTCTTAAATAAACGAGCCGCCTATATTAACAGCAAACAACCTCGTGATAATTTTCAAAGTAAGCAGCAACCTCTGCCAAGAATAAATCGGTTTCTTTTCGTCCTTCCTGCTTCATTTTCTCAATGACTCTAATTGCTTCCAGATATTTGTATTCTTTCACCCTTATGAATGATTTTTTGGCAATGTCCAAGTCTAGCTTTTCCATTGCTTGCATCGCCAGCTTTTTCCAATCCGATTCAGGTACTCCAAGACAGGCAACTTTAAAGGCCGCTTGAAAATCAGCATCATCAATAAACCTATTCATTTGAATAGATAATGGGATATCAATAGTGGACATTGTGTTGTTGTTCAAAGAAAATACTTTGGCTCCTTTGAAACCGATCGCAAGTCCCTCCAATCTTTGTTGATGGGACAAAAAGCTATTCACTTTAATTTGAAGCTCTCCATTTCCTGAGAGACATAGCGAATCTTCCAATTCCGCGTTCCAAGCCAAGCTAGTCACATTTTGATCCTGGAACAGAAGATCCTTTGTAGCAAGATCGTAAACTATACAAGTGTTCTGCTCATCAACAATAGCCAACTTCTTTTTAGTCAAATTTATATCTGCACAATTGATTGGAAATGAATGCTTTATCAAATTGATTGGGAATGGGTTATTGATAAATATCTTTAGAACCTCTCCGCTTTTCATTCCTAACAGTACTCCTTCTTTACGTTTTGGGCCTCCCAAGACTTTGATAAACTTGATTGGTGATTCAAAAAACCATTCGTGCTCCTGTTCTCCCTCCATTGAATATAACTGTAGTTTGTTTTCATTGCATATGAGAATGTTTTGCGAAGCTACTACCAGCATATTGCATTCAAAGTTTTTGTGAATCTTTTCTTTAATCCTATAGTGCATGTCACCTTGCTCATCATGGAAAAGCTCATAAACTATCACTCTATCCGGAATTTGCACCGCGAGACAGTCTTTGTACAATGCAATCTTTTTAATATAATCTCTGCATTTAATTCGTGCGCAATGTGAAGTGGTCAAATTCTGGATTACAACATCAGTTAGATTTTGACGGTAGGCGTACTTGTCTTCATAAAACCCATGAACAGTGTTAAACACAACTTGATAAAGGGAAATAGTTCCATCAGCGCTTCCTACAGCAATATATGGTGCAGTTGGGCTAGCTTTGCAAGACCAAATCCATCCATCTTTTTTGCAAATCAATCCTACTTGTATTCCATCAGCCGTCCACAAATTAACCTAGCATAAATCAATAGGTTACTTCTCTGTTGGAGCCCCCTAATATAATGTATTCTCCATTTGAAAAATAAGAAACACTTGTAGGATCGAACCCCAAATATCTGTCTTTTCCAAGTTGCCGGCCAGAAAGCTGAAAGAACGACAACTTTTGTGACCAATCAGCCACTGCAAGGATGTTTGACTCTAAATCCGGAGCTTGAGACCATGCCAAAGACCAAATTGGGCTCGTACCGCGTTCAATTCGGACCTGCTCCTCACCAGTAACAGAGCGAATCGAAATATGCCCATTATATAGCCCAATTGCAAACTGCTGGCCATCTGGAGACCAGGAAGAGCAACATATTTTGGAAGGGACCTATATTACGGATATTTACCTTTGTTTTTGGTACTGCTTTAATATCCGGAGTCCATAGTCCAAAATCCGAGCCAGTACAAGTTAAAACCACTCCGGTAATTTGATTTTGGCTAATTGACTGTATAGTATCTGTATGTGAATATTTCAATATTCCTTGAAATACATTTGACCAAATGATGACTTGTTTGTCTGCACCGCCAGATGCAAAACCTCCTCCCAATAGCGGCGAAAGACAAATGACGCTATCTTTGTGAGCTTTTAACGCCTTTACAAGGTTTCCTTCCATCGCGTTGTAAATCAATAGCTCGGATCCAGCGGCTGCAACAACTTTGGACCCGTCTTGGATAAATATCACATCATAGATAGGCTGGGCGACCCCGTTTGCGTCTTGAACCTGACATTTAAAATCATGTTACTCTGTCTGTCCAAGTTTGAAGTGTTTTCATTTTAGAAAGTTTACGCGTTGCAACCTCAAAATATCAGAGATGGTATAATGGTTTATTAATGAGTAGCAGTCAAAGCGGATACAACTGCAATTGTTATAATTACTCCAGCTACCCCACCTATTATTGCCATTAGTTTGACATTCTTCCACCACCTGTAATTAGGAAATATTACATTTCATTTTTGACCTGTGTGGAAGTTTTCTTGAATGATAATGCACCAGCCTGAAGTTCCTGAGTCTGAGCTTCTAGTTTTTCTAGTTTCTCCCCTCTTTGAACTACCTATATTACCATGGGCACTTACTTTGTCAATGTTGGTATGCATTATGCCAATGACTTCATTGACTTGCTGTTGGACTTCAGCAGTTCTGTTGGGAGCTTGTTGAGCTACAGCCTGAGACATTCAATTATAGTAAAAAGGATTTCAGAGTTTATTTATAGTGGATATTGCGAAACATCCACGATTAATAGAACAATGTAAACAAATAAATAACATACAGGCATTGTCCGATTGTCCTGCAATCGAACAATGTTAGCAGGACCCAGCCCGCTCTCTCATCAGAGCTTCATTCTTTTTTTTGGTATTCCTCCTTCTATAGCAGGCATTGCATAAATATGTGCCTTTGACTTCTTGATTTAAATACCACTTGGAAGTTTTGTCAGCACCACAGGACTGACATATTCTATTGTTGCTGCTTGGTTTTGTAATTTCCCTCTTTGACTTTGGTTTAGTGAACACAGTTTCACTTTGCAAATGGGAACAATTACTACACAGCACTTCAGTTTCTGACTTGACCCAACGGGAAGAGTTAGTGGAATGGCATCTGCTGCATATTTCCTTGGCTGGTTCAGGGTAGTTGTCCGTGACTAGTTGAGAAATGTCGATTGGGCTGCCAGAGCTTTCGACTTTATCTAGATTAATCCTTTATTACCAGAGTTGATAGACTCCCTGCGCTCAGGTCTTCTATTTAAACTTATTGCAGGATAGTGGTTATTTACAAGAATTTCATTAATTATCGCATAGAGCTCGATTTCGGACAGTTGTTCAATAGCTTGATGACCTGAATGAACAAGTAATTACCGAATGTGGGAGAATTTGCCAGCAATGCCCTAATAACTTGATGTAGTCCAGCTATTCTAGTTTGTTGGTCTCGAGCGAGGTCTGAAAGTTTTGTAATTTCTTGCTCTTGTTCCTTAATTGTTCGATATAGTTTAACCTGCTCCTCTAATCCATCAAAGTACTTTTGCCTAAATAGGTCACTATTTTCCTCCAAATTCATTATTGGGCTACCCAATTAGTTAATCTTTTTATATCCATGTCGTAATTTAAGCCCAAGTCCCCTGGCATTTTTTGGGTTAGGGATAGTTGCCATCCTGGACTTGGGCCTCAAAAGGCTCAATCACTGATCTCATTTTCAAATATTAAAAAATTGTACAAGAATCTTGGGCAAGATTTGTACTGAATTATCGTGTATGTGATAAAGCGGTAACTCAATCTAATAGTATTATATTTTAACTTTTAATTTCCAGAAATCCAAAGCCAACGTGTGCCACTATGAAAGGTTGGCGTGTGACATTTCACTGTCTCTAATGTGGATTATCAGACAATAGATTAGGATTAATAATTAGTTGCTTGATGGCAATTAAACCTAGTATGTAGCGATAATTCGTCTAAAAACGGACTTAAAGAAAAAGCAATTTCCAGGGACGTCTAAGGCCCGAGTAACATTGTCATAGTTGGTGTTTCACCTTAAATATTGGCGCACAATCACTATTCAAGAACCAACGATGCATGTATACATCAATGAAGGGAAAACAAAGCGGTAAATCATGATATCCGACACTATCAAGATTGGCAATAATGCAAATGCACAATATTAAATTTTAGGCCGATTTTCTCATTGGGGTCGAAGCCAATCTTGGTGACGTAATCATGGGGGCAGCACTGCCATTCCACAGGTAGGTGATAATTATCAGGAAATTGTACTTGGATGAATGCTAATAATCGTTTGTTAGTAAGGATTAACTTTTGACCGAATTGCTAAATTTAAGTACAAGAATATTGTTTGCATAATGCAACATGAAACACAAAACAGAGCCCTTTAGAGACAATTTTTATTGAGTAGCCGAACAAATTTGAAAGCTCTTGGTCGAGGTCAGATATTTGTAGCTGCCTCGAATTTGGCTTGACCAAAACTTTACTTCTACCGTCCATTCATCCGAGTAGAATTCTCCGGGAATTTCAACGGTAAATTGGTCTTTATATCGAGTTAGTGGCTGATGGTCCCTGTCAAACCAGTTGATTGACAAGCTTTCATTGAAGGACTTGATTGAAGATCTGAAATGGGCTAATGGCAAAGTAGCAACTTGAATTTTGATGGAATTTTCACACGATTGAATTACATTGTCAATCAAAGAAAGTTGACGTAAAAGGTTTACCCACAGCCCTTCAATACACACTACATTAGTTCAATATACCGTCACAGAAAGTATCTCTACTCATATCCCGCATCAGGCAAGCATCATTCGTTGGTCGATATGATACTCTTCCATTGATATCCCAAGTAGGATACGCACCAATAAATGATTTGCTCTTGTGGAATTCTGGCTCTTTTGCAAATTCATGCAATCTTACAGAGCACAATTGCCGAATAGGAGAATCTGAATTTGATGGTGGAAATCCCTGTTTAAAAGTCAAAGTGTGTTGACCTTTTGCCAAGTTCTTTCCTTCCCACGCAGAGAATGCACGATCAAGATTTCCTGTAGTTTCCCAAGGCAATCTTACACCGTCAAAATAAGCTTCCAGAGAGTCAGGCACATCCACTCCACTGGAACTAATTTCCATTTTCCATGTATCAAATTTTCCATCGCTGTAAAACTTGATTTCATAGTCACCATTAGCCAGGTCATACCACGCATAACTATATTAGAATAATTATACTCTTGAACTCTGATGGCAGAGGTTTCTTCTCGAATATTGTGTGGTTCAGTCAACCATTCCTTCCATGGAATATTAGAAAGGGAATGAGCAGCGTTGCAACCAGAGTAAACTTGTCCCCCATCATATTCTTCTCCCACATCAATCATACTGTGTCCGATTTCATGTCTCAGCACTATCGTTCCACTAGTTTCTGAACTCGTAGAAATCACAAATTCCCCACCTAATCCACCATAGTATGGATCATTCCCAATTAAGGTAGGATAGTCACACGCATATTTACCGGTAGCCTTACAAACTTGACGTGCTCTCCGTTGCTTTGAGCAATATATTCCCCTTAATTCAGTGCCGTCTCTGTAGAGCCCAAATGCAGTGTCTTTAGGCTTCCCTCCAACACCAATACCGTGCTCCTTTGATGGAACAAATACAGCCCAGATATTGTACAGTGGAAGCACAGATTCAAAGGTATTCCCAGCCCACATATCATCAACTAATCGCTTAATGTCACTAATAAACTTTTCTCGTTCATCTTTAGTATAACCATCGCCCATGAATACAGCATCAATTCTGTTTTTTGGATCACCACTTTTGATAATTTCAATCTGGATTAATAATGCCTACCACTTCAATTTCATTTTCTAGTGCGTCCAGGTCATATTCAATATATCTGTCGATAGTTTCGCAATGGTTTGCTATTTCATTCTTGACCAAAGTTTGATCTAAACCGATAATTGATAACAAAGTGGCAGATGAACCTAAAACTTGGTGATCTCGAATGGCGGGTGATTTCAGAGCGATTACTGGCTGATATTTGTCAACATTGTTATTTCGTTGGACTTGCTCTACTGGTGATATTTGAGTGCAGTGTGTTCCCTGTTGTAGAAATTTCACTCCATAAAATTCTTCTTCACGAACGGAGCTGCTTGTTTGAAAGAGTGGCTGTTGAACATTACTAGCATAAAGCGTGTAGCACAAAAGAAAGAGTTTGGTCGCCATTATATAATATAGTGAAGAAATTTTCGGACGACGCGGAGTTTTTATTACAGTTGCTGGTAGTGAAATGATGGATTTTAAAATATTTAATTTCTTGCTCATATTTAGCAACAGCGTAAGAAAGTGGGTATGTCCCGTTTCCTATTTGGAAGGAGGAACAGTGAAAATTCCATATCCAAGAGTTAAGTGAAATGTGATATAACAAAACAAAACTGAGCAAATGCAATGAAATTGTACAGGCATTTGTCCATGGGTAATTTGGCACCAATTCTCAACATGCTGATCACTGACCTAAGCTAGTAGATCTCTTGTGATCCCCAGAATGAAATTCTACTGTCAATAACTGACTATAAAAAGGAAATTATGATTAGTTCGTATATTAAAAAGATTCCAATTTCCAACCAAACGAAACATTCACATCTTTCGTAAGCTGCGAGAGACCAAAATAATGAGTATTTGTTCTCAAGGTCAGAACGTTTTCGAATCTTTGATAATTAATTGTTTTAATTCGAACAAATGTATCTTCGGGGATGTCAGAAAGTACTGCAAGGAAAGAGTCCAGATCAGTGATGGTCGTGTCATTAATTTGAACTATCCAGTCCAACGGCGAAATACCGTACAGCGCTGCAGGAGATCCACTAGACACCAAACTACACAGCACACCCGTAGGAACATTTTGCATTTGTTGATATACGGCAATTTGGGGCATTTGGAAGACTGCACCAGCCCATGATACAATTCTTTCAGTGCCAGTAGTTTTCATTAAATTTAAATTCAATACTACGTCTACTTCATTTCCTTCCCTCAAAATTTTCAACATTAGTAATAGCTTACCATTTCAACACTATTGGAGTCGATTTTTGAAATCACAGCATTAAAAGTAGAACAAATACAACCTTTGACAGTTAATATGATATCTCCAGGTAGTAGTTTGTCAGCAGTTGGGCTTTCTATCGTAAATGTAGAGTTACCTGAAGTTGTCCTTCTAATCAAAAGAATATTTCTTCTTTTAGAATCGTGATGTTCAAACTTTTCCACCCATTCCGAGCTTAGACCTAAAACCCTAGCTTGGGCAATCTGAATGTATGTTAATTCCGCTTCAAGCCAATACATTTGGGGCAATTTTCCATTCTGAAGTTCTTTTAGAATTGGCTTAATTATTGCAACATCCAATCCCATATAAAAGTCTGTTGTCTTTTTTGGAGAGTAATTTGTGAAAATTGAGTGGATGCCTTGAATTTCCCCATTCGCGTTAGCTAAAACTCCCCCACGACCAATTGGGTTTTCAAACTCCATTCCTTCAATATTCATAGGTCTGTAAGTCGGAGGAAGTGTTTCATTGACAAAGCACGGACGGATGTTTGTGACAATGGTTTTTCTCACCAATACTTCGTATGACTTTGTGAGGCATACCAAGTAAGTAGAGTCTCCCTTTACTAAAGGAGTATCGGAAAGCCTAGCACTCTCAACTACCTATATTAGGAATTATTACTGTATTTCCTAATAATTTAGGGTTATATTGAATGATTGCAAAGTTACCGTACTGATGCAAGTATACAAATTTGGCTGGAATAATAATGCTATTCACAAAAGTAACTAAAATGTCGCAGATACTAGTTGGGCAAGTTTTTCTGTTAACATAAATGTATCCTTTTTCTGCGTCCAGAACTAATCCGAAACCCCCAGTATTTTGGTAGGCGATACCATCAATCTTGTAAGGCAAAGTTGCTTGAACATATACCAAAGATTTCACAACATATTTTGCAGGTCCAAGCGTGTCATCGACATCTAAGGATTTGGCAGTTTGAGGCGAAATCGTTGCTGGTTCAAAGCATTTTTCCAACTCTGAATAATTCCAGTAGCCAGTAACGTCTAGATTACAATATATTTACCATCCCTTTTCGCTAATCTAAATGAATGCCATCTCCAATCAATTTGCAAAATTGAAAAGCAGGTCTTGTTTATATCATTTAGTTGGTAAAATCTAAAGGTTATCATAAAACTACTGACACGGCACTCTTTCAGACTCTTTTAATTTCGATAAAACTTGAATAAACTCTTCCAGAGTATTGGTTGGCAAATTATTCACTTTTGTAATGATGCTCTTCCTTGGGATTCCACCTTCTCCAAACATATATCCTGAAGATGCAATGAAAACACCTGCAACTGGAACCATAAAGCTTCTGGCCATTTGATAGGAAAGTGTGTGCACTATCCCTCCTCCAACTTCAACATAAGTGTCGGGAGTAATTGAATGCAAATCTTGTACTTTGATATCTCTTTCAAGCTGGTGGCTTCCTCGTTGCACTGTAAACTTTAGAGTTTGGTTGATATTTGAATCAAAATATTCTTCAATTGCAAAGAAATCAGTGATAATCGCCCCATTGATTTTCAACAAAATATCTCCGCTCTATCATAAGTAGTATTTACTTGTAGTAATCCATCCGCTGGTCCTTTTGGAAGGATCAATTTTACTGCCATCATTCCCGTTATATCTGGGTATTCTTTCCTCAAAAAAGATTCCGTTTCAAAATCTAATCCAAGTCTCTTCAGCTCGTCATAAGGTGAGTGTTGAAAAATTGTCTGAATAGTTCCCCTAGGAACAGGAAGATTCTTTTTTATGAAATCCAATGCCCGTACTACCCTTTCCAACGGCAAAAAGAAACTTGAAGCAGATTTCGTAGCACCTCCTGCATTTAAAGCAACCGCGTTTCCTTCAATATCCAAGACTGGCGATCCAGAACTGCCGCCGGATGTCATCGACGCGGATTGATAGTAAAAGGTGTTCCAGTCTGAGTAATTTGCGATTCCATAGTTGGGCGCCTTCCTATCCAATCTTGCAATCGTTCCACTCAAAATACTCAATTTTTCACCTGTAATTAAAAACATTTACCAGAATCATTTCCCACTACTCGTATATCCAACCCAACCCTGGCATTTTCTGGACATAGATTTATTTGGGATACCTACATTAAGGGTTCTTACTTTCATATACTTGATGTCATTGACATTAAATTTGTAAAATCCAAAGTCGTGAACAGGATCCCGATAGATAGGGATTAATTTGATTTCCTCCTTATTGTGAGTGAAAATCGCATCCGCAATTATAGGTCCGGGTTGAACTACATGTCGATTTGTCAGGATGATCCCTAATTCCGCATCAACCACAAATCCTGTTGCTTGGGAAGTTCTTTGGGTTTCAGTATCAAACGACCTGACAGACATTGATCGAATACTAACGATTGAAGGAATTGCTTTTTTCAATGTATTCTCCCACTGCGGCGAATTATAAATCGGAGCTGTAATTTCTTCAACTTCTTCCATTTCCACATCTCCGTTTTCTTTCTCCATTTCGTGCAAACTAAATTTGGCGGACAGAATGCAATTTAATGTCAACACCGAATATTATCCACATCATTATAATGCCCTGTGAATAGTTATAAGTAAACTCTGTCTCAGTTCGCAGTTCAATTGTCTCAACCGCAAAGTTTGAGAGTCCGTTATTCCACTGACCTTTATTAGTGAGATTGATAAAACTGAGCATCAATTGTTGGGTTTGCTACCCTCAAAAACAGTTTCCTAGAAATTCCAAAACGTGTTTACCTGCAAAAAATGACCAGCGATCAAGAAAGATTAGAAGCAGCAGGTAATTAGTAAATGATAGTAGTCAAATCAGGGATGAAAGATCGAGTTTCCCAAATTCTTTCATCTGCTACCGATATCAACGTATCAGCAGCGTACGAATTGGCTGTCTATAATGCTCAGCATGAACTAATCAAAGTTATTGGGGCAGATTCAAGATTTAAGCCAGCACCGGTACTGCAATCACCCACTGAAATATTGTTGTCTGGAAGAAAAATATTAAACTCTGAAAACTTGATTGCCTGCCATTTGGGTTCCTTTGATTTGCGCAACGATACAAAGCAGGTTTCGGTTGAGGGATTAGAAGATTTCAAACTGAAAATTCACTCCAAGCAGGGCAAGCCGGTCAACATTGATCTGCACCCAGTAGAGATTCTATTCACAGATTTCAAAGACAAGGTATCATCCTACTTTTATTTCCTCACTGAAAATGTGGGTCAAACGGTGATTGAATTTGATTTTTTAGTTGGAGGAAAGGTGTACGCGAGAGCTGTCCAAAAACTGAATACTACTCCGGATTCTTTGTGGAATGAAAAAAAGCCAATTGGTGGCAGATTAGAAGTCCCGGTATATACCTTCGATATGGGTATTATTGGCAACGTTACCCTGGAATACACTGTGGTGAAACCTTGTGTTGGTGGCACGGATGAGAGAGATCCATTTGGTGGATCCAAAACTGTATTAGTTGGACATAGGGGTGCTGGAGCTAATCGAAAGATCAACATAGAAGGAAAATCTAGATTGCAATTGGGAGAAAACACTGTCCAGTCATTAATCAAAGGGGGAGAATTTGGAGCTGAATTTGTTGAATTTGATGTTCAGCTTACTCAAGACCACATTCCAGTCATTTATCACGATTGTAAGTAGTGTTAATCATAGTCACTACAACTGAATGGGGTGTGCACAACCCAGTTTCCAATATCAAGTTCAATGATTTTGTTGGAAATAGACCCAAGCTTTCTAGAAGGAATTCATCTTCCAATTTAAACAAGAATGTAGAAATGGCAACCATAAAGCCGAATGGAGCTGGTAAACGACAATTAAAATAGGTACAATTCAGTCTGCATTCTGTTCCCTCCTACAAGTATTCCAAAAAGTTCCACTGAAAACCGGATTTAATATTGAAGTAAAATATCCAAACCTAGAAGAAGCTCAAGATGAAACATTAAACAATGCTGAAATCAACACATTTTGTGATGAAATATTAAAAGTTGTGTTCAAGAATGCTGGGAAAAGAAAGCTGTATTTTTCAAGTTTCCACCCAGAGATGTGTCTACTTTTGAGAATGAAACAGGTAATATCAGTTAACATAGAAAAAATATCCTGTTTTCTACTTGACAGTTGCAGGAGCACAAAAATATTATGATGTTCGACTCAATAGTTTGGCCGATGCTGTTCAAGTAGCTCTGGATTTCAAACTCGACGGGGTTGTTACTTATTGCGGCCCGCTTATTGACTGTCCAGCATTGATCAAAAAGATCCAAACCCTTGGACTAAACATATTGTCTTATGGAGGAAAGAACAACAACATTGAAGATGCGCGTATCCAAGTGAATGCTGGGATTAATGGAATCATTGTTGATAATGTACCTGATATCTTCCGTGTTATTAATCAACAGAAAGAATAGAAAGAATGTTTATTACTTGTTTTTCATCCACTCGAGGCACTCTTTGGCAGCTCTCTTTTTCGCCATTACTTTGGTGTTTCCAAATCCTCTTGCAATTTCCAATCCCTTCAAGAATATAACACATTCATGAGAGTCAAAGTTTCCGCCTTGGTTGCGGCTAAAATATTTAAAGGAGATATCCTTTGAATTGATTGCATCTGCTTGAAAGTGCTCCATCATCAGTCTCACTGGGCTAGTACTGACAGCTTCTGGTGTGATAAAAGTGTCTAAAAATACTTTCCAATGTTGATACAGCACCTGCCAGACAATATCCAACCTGTAATTACAATCTATATATATCGCACCCAGTAAGGCTTCTAGGACATCTCCAAGCACTTTGGGACCTGAGATTAGCATTAGATACCTTCAACCAAGGTTTCAAATGGATCAATAAAAACGTTTCCACTTTTCAAATATGCTATATATTCTTCCAGATCGCGTTCAATTATTGTAGAGTTTATCAACACAAATTCGTTCAACTGTAGTTTGAATGATAATCTTGCCAAACTCTCGTTATTAACTGCTGCTTGTTTCAACTTTGACAGCATCCCTGGTGTAGTCTGAGGGTACTTTTCAAAGCAATATTTGATAAGCAGAAAATCTAATATTGAATCTCCAAGAAACTCTAGCCTTTCATAACTAAATTTTGGGTTGAATGTGGGATGAGTGAAGCATAGAGTAAGCAACGATTTCTGGTTAAACTTGTATCCCAAAATAGCTTCTAACCTATCAAAATCAATCAATGAACTTTGGGTTTGTTTAATTGGAAGAGTTGATAAATTTTCTTGAACCACTTTGAGCTCTGGCAAAATCTTTAATTGAGATGCAATATACCAAGCTCCTTCCTCATTTGAATACCTCCAATATGCGCCAATCAGTGCTTCCATAAAGTCAGCAAATGTTTTGGATCCTGCTATTTTCGGTGGAGGCTTTTCATCAGGATCAGGATTAACGAGTCTCCAAGGTTTCAGTCCAGGTGGTGCCCAAAAACTACTCGAAAATGGTATAACGGTTAGAAATTTAGAGGTTTTTAAAGCTTTTGCGATCCTTGTGAGTGTAGAGTTGGATACTATTACTGATCTTTGTTTAGATAAAGCACCTTCACTTTTCAATTCCTTTATAGAGTAGAGATATATTGAGCTCGCATACTTGAGAAACGCATCGCCCAAAATCTCCAATCTATCATAATTGATCGACTCGTCGGCATTTGGAGTGATAAAGGCAGGATAAACAATTGATTTTGGCAATTTCTCGTATCCGAAAGTGTTGAAAAAGTCATCAATAGCTGCGCCAATGTGAAGTTTCCATAAAATAGTTGGAACTAGGTGAAGTAATCGCAACATTGATTTCGATATTGGACATGCTGTACAGGCTTCTGACAAGAGTATAGCTTCCCTATGCGCAGATTCTTCGGTATTGATTAAGCAATTTCGAATTAACGGAACTGCATAAGCACGGACAGGAAAGCTCGCATCAGTAATGGTATAACCCAGATCATCGAAATAATCTTTGTAAGAGATTCTAATTTTCTTTGCTCCTGTGGTCTTTTCAAATTCAGTGCTACTATTCACTCCATTGTGGAAATCAAGGTTGTAGTATTTTCGATTATTATGCTTTGTAAATACAACCATATCTTTCAACTGATTCGTTTTTGTAAGAGTTACTTTTTTGTATCCAATAACATCTCGGATAGATTGCCAATCAATAATGTTGTTTTTCAAAGGTGCAACATAATATTTTCTAGATTCAATTTCCCCAAAATATCCCGATTTGTCGTAATTTGCAACTTTTTGATTGGTGTTCAAAGCATATTGCCATATTGTCTTGCTATATTGATCTAGCGTTGATAGTTCAACTTCAGAGACTGTTATTGTTTTATTTAGTCCAAACTTTGCAGTAAATCTCTTTTGCTCAAAATACAGGTCGAATTGAGGGATATCGTATGCGGATATAACCTGGGGGGTTAAGATACATACCTGAATATCACTTTCTGCTATTAAAATAGGAGTAATATGATATTCACATACCTTTGCAGTTGGTATGAAAGCAGAGGGAATAAAATCATCCAAAATTTCTTCTCCGATACTTTTACTGCTTTCAACTGTGGTCTTGCTTGTTTGTTTTGGTAACAGCCTGTCATCTATAACATGGTGCTTATGTAAGAAGCAACAAGTAAGGAAAGCTGCGTGGAATTTTGCTATACGTTTGTTCATTCGCGGATATCCATACACCTTGACCAAGTTCCCGTTCAACAAAAAAGTACAAGAGTAAATATAACCAAAATCCAGCTCCTGCTTTCGTAATAACTCCAGTTCATATTCATTTCCAATACCATCAATGTATTGGCTATGTAGGATTTGAAGAATACTTTCCCAGTCTAATTCCCCAGGCATCTCTTGATTATATAAAAGCGAATCACCTTCAATTATATCTTGCATCACTGCACATGTCCAATGTAAAAGCTGAATGGATCCAGATGGAAATAGTTTTGCTCCTGCTTTGGTTTCTAACGGTAAATCCATGTCTCCTGATAAAAGTGTAATGATTTCATCATCATTGAAATTTTTGTCAATATGAAGGTCAGCATCTCCATCCATTAACTGCAGTGCAACACTCCTTGTCAAATTTTCGGTTTTCTTGGCATCAACGATATGCTTCCAGTTGCCTAAATTGTCCTTTTCTACCAGTATAATGTACTTGGAGCCATTGGGGCTTCGTGCCCTGCCTCTAGACTGTATATAACCTATGCTGCTTCTAAATAAATCAAAAATTATAATCAGGTTGCAAGTAGGACTAACATTAACTAAATTCTTACATATCAAGGCCTTCTTCGGCAACACGAGTAACTACTAGCGTATTGTACTTGCCAGATCTAAAGTAGTTGATAGTTTCCTTGTGGCCAATCAAGTTAATTTCCCGTTCCTTTATCCCACCGCTTGATCCAGTAAGATATCCACACTTAACCTCTGGAAACTCTTTGGAGGATATCTGATTAATAAGAGCACACAGCACTACGGCAGTTGCTTTTCTGTCCACAAAGACCATACACCGGCCATTTGCAGAGTAGTGGGTTTTAATCAGTCTGATTAACGCAATCAACTTTGGTGAGAGCAAAGAAGGCTCAAATGGGCTTTCCATATCGGATGCCTTCCTCTTCTTGATGACATTTCCAAATTGCAGTTCCACAAACTTCTTTGTCACTGGCCAGCCAAACTGTTCTTTTAGATACTTTATCGCATTCAACTGTTTTTTAGTGTCGATTTCTCCCTGCTCCTCAAATTGCCCAGTGAGTTGGGAGAAGGTTTCATTAAACTCCGAGTTTTCCTCCAAATCTACCCACTTGTCAAATTGCACAATGATTTCTTGATCAGTAAATATTTACCTGTAATGGGAACTACATAGCTTCCTACGTGAGCCCGATCAACTATGGTAATGATCTTGGAATCGAATAGCTTCTGTAGAGCAGTCATTCGATCTTGAAGCTGTTTAGCGTTAACAATTCCATGTCCGATTGGAGAGGCTGTTAACCCTAATATCCTTGGTTTTTTTCCTTCCAGGGTGTGGTAGTATTCATTCATGATTAATGTGTATGGATGGCCTTTATTCCCATGATGGCATTCGTCAAAAATAACCAGTTCTACTTGACTAAAGTCTATATATCCATGTCTCAGTAAATTGAGACACAATTGCGGAGTCATTACCAGAACTTGAATTGATGCAAATTGGGCTTTCCAATCATCATGGCTCCAATTAATTAACGAAGAATTTTGCGAGGTATAGTCTCCAACTGATAGTCCAGTCACTGATCTTATTGAATTTGCTTGCTGATGAACCAATGCGTTCGTTGGAGCAAGAAAGATTCCAAGTGATCCTGGCTTCAGTAAATGCTGTAGCAGCAATATTGAAACTAGAGTCTTTCCGCACCCAGTATCCAGATATGTGATTATATTTTCCTTGATTGCTCGTTCCAACAGTTCGATTTGATAGGGTCGAACTTTCATTGATCTGAAATTTCAAAATTACAAAATACGTGTAATTGGATAACTAATTTATTAGGCGTTCTTGACCACTTTGGCAAAGTAAGGGCTCATGTATTCGAAAAAGGCAAATTGACTTGGGGAGGTACCGTACTTGTAGACAAATCTACTAGCCAAGTAAGAACCAAAGATTGCTTTGGCATAGTTTTCAGGGACTCTTTCCAACAGAGTGTCCAAGCCGACTTTGTCAACCAACAGCTTTGGGAAAGCTTCGTTCATTACAACTTTTCTCAGCGGAATGTTATCCCACAATGAAGTTTGTTGTAACTCTTCATTAAGTTTGACAATTGCAAATGACAAGTCATCAGAAATAATAGAGATTGGACGTTTGGTTTCTTTCCATTCCCTCCATAAAGCTTCAAATTCTAAATCGGCATTGTTTTCGATGCTCTTTTGTACTGCTTCTACGTATTCCTTGTAGAATTGTGGAACATGGTCAGGTTTCACCTGCATGTGTTCGTGGAATTCAACATCATTGAATGCCAATGCAGCCAATACTTCCAAAGAAGAGGATGTTACACCTCCTTTGTTTGCAGAAGCATCTTTAAAGATGATGACTCCTTTCTTTTCAAGCAACAAACGTGCATCTTGGGTCAAGAACAAGTTGGCTCCCTCAACAATATACTTGAATCTTGGAGTTCCGTCATCAAAGAACATGTGCTGGATATTATCGATTCCAATAGATTCTGGTCTGCCACCACATGGAACAAAGATATCAGCAGAAGAAAGAGGGTTCAAGTGGAAGTCATTTCTGAATTTGAGACCTGAAGGAACAAATGTACCATCTAGCATTAGTTGGAGATTACCTGGCAGAGTAATATCATTTTCTTCGACTGAAACCAAGAATCCTTTTTCAGAAAGCTTGGATTTATCAAAGTTGATTACAGTCAATCTAGATTCCGCCAATCTTAGTAATTCTGCACGATCAATTCCTTTAGGGTCGTACAACACACCAGATCCGTCCACGATACCAATAGTTCTGTCATTTGAAATCTTGATTTCGTTTGATCCTAAATCACCATCCGGTCCACCAGTTACGAATTTGGTAACATGTTCTTCTTTTAAACCAAGTTTTCTGTAGATTCCTAAAACGTATTGATGCACAGAACGAGTGGTCATCCCAAAAGTGTCGTGTGGAATACCTCCGATTGCTTGACTTTTTCCGGTGGTAAATGCATTCCAGTATGAGTAATTTCTAAATTAAACTGATATATACCTAGTTCTAGAGTGCTGTGAAGCCCAGTCCATCATATCGGCAGTGCCTTCATCAGGACCAAAGAAGAGAATTTCTGGTTGCTTGTAGTAATCAACAATATTGGTCTTGCCTTCCATAATCAACAAATCAAGGATAGAGTCACAGTATTTTTCAAATGCAACTCTTGGTTTGTCTTGATGATCAATATCCAAAAGAATAGTTCCTTTAGAACCACCTTCAGGAATATCCTTGTTCTTACGTTGCTGAGTAGCAGCCAATCCATAGTTTTCATCCAACAAGCTACGCAAGTTGATGGAATAGTTTTCAGAATTTCTGGATCGAACAATACGAATACCCCCACGGGCGATATCTCTAAATCTGAGATGGAATCCACGGAACCCAGCACCAACAACCAAAAACATACCAAACACTGGACGTGGGTATTCAATTTCAGACATGAATGCAGGGTCAAGTCTGAATGAAAGAGCAACCTTGGACGATTTATAAAAGTTGGTTTTCAAAATAGCTCTGTTAAAAGTAATATAGGATTCGAAAATCTAGAGTTATCAATAAAATACCTTGAATTCGTTTGGGTTCTGTACAACTTTTGCAATCTTGTCCAAGAGCTCCTTGTCGTTAACTTCCTTGCCATTTCCAGAGTGGTGAAGCGCACTGAAATGTTGATAACAAGCTTGAACGAGAGAAGGATATCTTTCAATAATATCAAGAATGTATTCTCTGGTAAAAGTATCAGAACGTAGCTTTTTCTTGATATTGGTCAATACTTCAACATGTGAAACATTACTCAAGTCGACAATTTTGGAAAGGCCTTGATATTCAGAGCCTAATCTCTTCAAGAAATGCTGAGCGAAAATCCATCCCACATTTCCATAAATAGATTCTTGTACGGAAAGCTCTTTGGTCTGAACGAAATGTTGAAGTGAATTAACTGGCAGACAATACAATAAACTAGCTTCTTCAACGACATTTTGCATAACGGCTTCGAGACTTTTACCATTTCCAGGAATATCTTTTAAATAAAAACTGCAAATAGTTACACCGTTAGAGAACTGGTCGACATATTTGCGGGTAGATGTGATTCCGTAGTAATGGAAGACATGTGAAATTGCTGAAAAGAATGAACGGGTAGACCGTCTTTTGAAACCAATTACCAATCTCTTTTCACCAGTTGATGTATGATCAAATACTTCAAGGATTGGCCCATTAGTAGACAATACTCTTTCCATTACATCTTTGAATAACCCATGGGTCTTTGGAGTGGTACGGAACAAAAAGTTTTTGTCTGCCACTCTTTGAATATCAGTCATTTCAGCGTTAGATGGGAATGGATTGACGAAATCACATTTGCGGATCAAGTAACAACGCAAAGTGGCAGCGGCGGAAGAAGAAACTTTACCAGTTGAAAGATAACTTTCCAATCTGTATGGAGTTTCATCTGATGCGACATCCAAGTAGGTAGTATCGATTAGTTTTTCATATCCTTTTGGATGGGAAACGCCTTTTTAATGATATTTACCTGGAGATGAAGTGTGAATGTATACAGCTCCAGAATCAGTTTGACGCTTCAAATTGATTTCCGGTTGAGTGTCGTTTCTGATAAACGCCTGTACTTTGGCTCCGTACAATGCAATAATATGCTCACCAACTCGTTCTGCAGATTCTTCCTGAAAGTAAAAGTCGTCGATTCCTAGATTTCGGGGTTAATTCAATTATACTCGTAGAATGACAGCACTTCAGTCTCTACCAATTCTTTAGGAATCAAAGCCTTTTCGTAGATGTAATCTTTGACTTTGTTCATTTGATCTGACTTGCCAGTGAATGCAAATGAAGCAAAGGATTTGTTCATTGTGGAGTAGCACTTGAATGCTTGAATCCTTGACCTGTTCAAATTGGGGAGGCGAGCGGTGCTCTTTGGAAGTTTGGAAAGTATTCGAATCATCTTTTTTTTGATTTTCAAAAAAGTTTTAATTTATCAAAAAGGAAAGCGAAGTGTGAGCGTGACTGGTTTTGGCATACGTCGTGTGATTAAGAAAAAGCGGATGTTGGAAATACAAGGTGAATGGGGCTTTACAAAAGCGGTGCGGCAAATCCGCATTGTCTTTTGAATATAATTGAGTATTATTAGTTGGTATTGTAAAGCTTGCCGCAGTGGCAAATGAATTGCGGGGATTCGCTTTGTTACGACACCCACTATATTCAATGAAAGAATGGATTAGTATTAATAGAGATGCGAAAGAAATAGAACTAGCCCCACATTTCAAGTGTAGCTAAACAACTTCCTTTGACAAAAATATCCCATTTGCAACGAAACTAATCACTTGCATCTTTTATCTTGCAATGATTAGATACATACCAGAAATGGACAAATAGATCATTCAGAAATGACGTAAGAACAATTTTTCAAAACATTCCTAGTAGATGCCAGGTCCATTCACAATTGGTTATGACCTGGAAGGAAATCAGTTTTCGGGAATGGATTTCGCATATCCAGGCCATATCATGGCAACAATTATTATGCTCATCTATGGCATTCTGGTGGCAGTAATGCTCTTTGCTATAGCTAGAGGATATTTGAATTTAGCAAAATCCAAAGTGTATTACTTTATCTGGGCACTGAATTTGCTCTTGCTTGCTTGGCAAATTCTACAATTTGTTGTACACACGAATGCGACATTTCCATTTGCTTCTTGGCTGTAAAGGTTATTAACAATAGATATAACGTCTTGGGAGAATTAGGAATGCTTTTCACCGTACTAGGGTAGGTTGTATTAACCCAGTCAACTGGATATTTTGAAGGCTTTTGTTGCTGGATCCAGATATCTTTCGCCTGGCAGAATCACTATCTTTCAAATAGGATTCGCCATTTGGAATGTAGTAACGATGGGAGGATTATATACCACTATTGGAACTTTAGGAAACCCTAGGCCACCATGGTTAAAAACAGTAAGTATATTCTAACTGGAGTGGAGTAACTATGGATACATGGCATTCGCTCTGTCTAGTATTGTTTATGAATCCTTTCATGCATATTATGTGGCCAAAGCAGTATCTATCCAATATCGTGCCAGACAAGGGCTAACGGGTTCCAGTCCGAAACCCCAAGTAAATTCTGACTTGCTAAACAAACTATTTTATCTAGTAATTGCTGGTGTGGTAATAGACTGGTCTGCCGGCCTGGTTTGGTTGGTGTCTTGGTTCTTTACTGGGAAATTGGGCTTGACCTTTGCGTATTTCTGGTTTGATTTAGGATTATTGGAGCGAATATCGGAATGGGACACATCTTTTTCCTTACACTAATGTTCAAGTTCATCAAGCAAGTAAACCAAAAGAGCTCTACCAAAGTTACCGGAGCCACTGGCACTGATGTAGCAGGAAGTAATACCACGGATATAAACAAAGATCCAGTAAGGCCAAACCGAATAAATTCTTTTTGAATATTGACTTGAATTGGAGGGATTATTTTTTGCAAAACAAAAAATGACTAGTACAACCATGGCGTATCTGGAGGATTACTTGGACAGTAAAAATATTCTAATTCAGCATTTGAATCGCTACCGATTGAACTCACAAAGCAGCTTACGCAAGTACAAGTGACTAACAACAGATGCGCGAATTAGACTGCCAAGCACACGAACTGATGCAACAGGCAGCAACCAGCACTCCTGAATTTATTTCTTCTATCCATGATCTAACAGATCAAGACCGTCATGACGAAATCAAAAAACTAATTACACTGTACAAGACTTTAATCAAACATGGACAAGACAAAGTGCTTTTGGCAACTCAAACTTACGATATCGTTGAACGTCATGTTAAGCGGTTGGATGAAGATTTGAGTAAATTTGAAGATGAGCAAATGACTGGACCCAGGGTAATGCCAAAGGAAGAAAAAGTAACTCCAAAAAGTACTATGGCACTAACCAAGAACGCAAGAATGAAGAGTACAGAGAGAGAGTAAAGCCTAGACCGCAACCTAGAAAAGAAAGAAGAATGGTTTCTAGAAGGAGGTTGGGTTTACTAATGATAGCGAATCAAAAGACAGCCAAACTGAAGATTTGGTTGAGGATGAAGTTGATCCGAATGAGCCTATTTATTGTATTTGTAACCAAGTCAGTTTCGGAGAGATGATTGCATGTGATAACGATGACTGTGCCAAAGAATGGTTCCATTACAACTGCGTTGGATTGACTGGTCCAGTTAAAGGAAAGTGGTACTGTCCCGCATGTACAGAGCTAATGAAATAAACTAATTTTTGAGGTATTTTAACTGTCTGTTGAAAGCCTAAATTTTTCCAGAAAAAACTAATGAACCAACTTGAAGCAACAGTCGAATCACTAACACTAAATGCAATTTACGACGCCTGTGGAGAAATAGAATCGGAACCAAAGAGTGATATCGACCCTTTCGCAAATCCTATAAACAAACAGGAACCAAACACCCAAGTAATTGACGATGACATGGATCCATTTGCGGAAATACTTTCTTCTGAATCCATTCCGCCAGAATTACGGCCAAGGAAGCGAGCTGCTTATTCCTATGTATACAAAGGCGGAAAGCCTGAAACTGTAGAGAAACAGAACGAAAAAGAAAAGGAAAAGACGGAAGAAGAAATCCTATTCGAATGTAACATTTGTCTGGATACCGCCTCCAACCCTGTAGTTACCATGTGTGGCCACTTGTACTGTTGGCCATGGTAATTGAATACTAACGTAGTATTTCCAAATGGATGAATTCTGGGCAAACATCATCAAACACATGTCCTATTTGTAAATCAGGTATCCAAAAGGAAAATATTATACCAATATATGTTCGGGGAAGAGAGCAGGATGATCCGAGGTTTAAAGAAAAGCGACCTAGCGGTCAAAGAAGCCAGCCTTCATTATTTGATGGGATAACATTCAATATTGGCGTGTTTCCCTTCTTTCCGTTTGGATTGCAAATGGTAATGAAAAAGATAATTGTAGGGAATTAACGGTGGGAATAATGATGAGAACGCCGCTTTCATGAGTAGAGTGTTTTTGATGATTGCCACTCTAGTACTTGTTTCCATTATATTATACTAAAATTGTAAGTTTATCGCACTTGATTTGCATATAATTAGACTTTATTTTATCCGCTCATGGATTATATTATCTGGATTAACAAGGCAATAAGTGGGTGGGGGATCTTGGAAATATCGGAAAACTCTGTGCTTGAAATCAAGTCCACACAGTAAATTTGAGCCAAATCATAATAGAGCTAGCCAAAATGATAAAGTTGTCAAATATAATGATTTCAAATACACGTCATTCTATTTTTACAAACTAAACTTCCTACAATGTCCGTCAGCGTATTTTCAATTGGATTCGATGTTGACGGATTGCCTGAACCTGGCTTGGACTATAGCAACCCTGTATCTATACTTGCGGCAATTATAATGGCAATATACCTTTCAGCGACATTGATTTTCATTATATTAATCTACAGAGGATTTTTGAAAATACAGAAATCCAAAGTATACTACTTCATATGTCTCTTGGTTTCACTCTTTACAGTCTGGCAAATATTACAGGTAAGATAATTTTCACAAGATTGTTCGACTTAGTAATGTTTGTTTTCCTTTGGTGAACTTTTTTTATGGAATAATGTCTTGTTGGGGTGTCTGCTTTGTCGTTATAGGGTAATCAGTGCTTATATAGACAGCTGGATATACTCAAAGCATTCGCAGTCGCCAGCAAATATCTAACTGTCGAAAGGATAACAGTTGTACAGATAATTTACTGTGTATTTCACTTTCTTTCAATCGGAGGGCTGTACATAAGTGTCGGTTATATGGCTACTACAAAACCATTATGGCTAAGCTATTATTGCCAGTATGGATACTTGCTGTTTTGTTTAACAGCTCTACTTTATGAAACCTGGCATAGTATATATGTTTCTAGAGCAGTCTTGAAACAGCTTCGGATAAGACATGGTTTGGTTAATGCCAGTAAAAGTAGCAATGAAACCCACGCTTTCAATTCAATATATTATCTTATTGGTGCTGGAATTTCTTTGGACTGGATTGGTTATATAATGTTTACAGTTGCATGGTTTGCTGGTCCCCAGTATAGTCGTAGCTTTGGTGCAATAGGTGCAACTTTAGGTAAGGCATTGCTAAATTAAGGAATGGGGCATATTTTATTTTTAGGGTTAATTTTCAAATACTTGAAGGAAGTGAATATTAAGGGCAGCAATAAGAAAGATAGCACTTCAGTTATGGAAACTAAGACTACAGAGCTGAGTTCTAAAGTTTGAATAAAAAGTTTGAAGCGCGTTTCAAAAACAAATTCAACATGAATAATCCAGATGTGTTAATAAATGGCACTATTGATGGAGATCCGCCAATGACAGACAGCTCATTTTATGATGCAACTATTCTTCTTATTGCCCCATTTGTCCTCATTCCAGTGGGTATTATAGCTGCTCGTTTAACAAAGTACATTTGGAAAATATACGAGGCAAAGAAATACGGATTTGGTAAATAGTACTTGACGCAGGGGACGACTTGTTTCAAGATCCATTGGCTGAATTGGGTCTTAAAGTTAAGAGAGGTTATGATAACACACACGATATTCGTAAAATTAGAAAAGAGCAGCAGAGAATGGAGAAGCTTGTAGCAAAGCGCCGTGAATCAGAAGCTGCTAGAAATAAAGAGAATGAACGAATCCTGGGACAAGGAACAGAGCCTAAAGCGCGAATCAACTTTATAGAGTTGACGCAGTTACACGCTGCGGAAAACTATATCGCAGATATCAGGCAAAAAACTAAAAAGACTTGGTATGAAAAGTTTTCGCCCCAAGCAGTTAGACGATGGTTTCAAGTATCCAGAGTGGCAAGTTTCTGGATGGCGATTCAGGTGCTAACAACAGCATTAGCTATTGTGAATTATGTTGCACTCACGTATCTGGCAGTCAAAGATGATCGAGATGAACGTAACCTGATCAAAAACCTGGACTTGTTTTACGCAACGCTATTTCTCATGGACTATTGTCTTTCGTTTTACATTGCGGAAGACCGATTACGATTCTACTTTAACACAATGTCACTAATTGACTTGGCTTCTATCGTATCCCCTTTTGTTTACCTATTTATCGCCAGCCCTACAAAATACGTTTGGTTTATCGGCTTCATTCGTATCTTTCGAGCTACTAGAATTCTTAGAACTTATAGGTTATTGTCGTTTGCTCAGTCCGAAGAAACAAGGGAGCTGACATTATTTACACTGAATTTCTTGAATTTCATTTTCTTTTCAGGTAGTTTCCACTAACACTAGCCTCAATAATTAATGCAACTGAAGCTCTGGATTTTGAAGTTGCTCCTCCGTCATTAAAAAACTGGCACGACAGCTTATACTACATTATGGTAATTTTATTTAACTCAGGTTACCTTCAGCACCATTGGGTTTGGGGATTTAACTCCTTCATCGACAATTTCAAGAATCGTAGTAATGTTTTTGATTATCCTTGTAATCGTTTATGTTCCTTGGCAAACTGGTAAAATTATCGAAGTATTCAATAGCTACAACAAATATCAAAGGTCACAACACACACCAGATGTAGAAGTGCCCCATGTAATCCTCGGTGGAACTGTGACTTACTCTTCGGTAATTGATTTCTGTAGAGAATTCTTTGTTGCAGATGAAGTAGCTACAATTGTAATATTGCATGACGAGGAGCCGTCTTTGGAGTTTGTCCGCTTTATGAATCATCCTTTCTATCGAAACAGGATTGTTTATTTGCAGGGAAGCTTAATGTCAATTCAGGATTTGAGACGTGCTCAAGCACCTTATGCATCTGCCATGTACTTGCTAAACAGCTCTCCTGCTTCCAAATCTGAAGAAGAAGATACTTCCAACGTTTCAGAATTTGATACAAAAACTTTGATGAACGCCTTGTATGCCAAAAACGCATTCCCAGGATTGCCAATATTTGCTCAAATCAATGACTATAAATCTTTGGACATTTCTTCTCATTGTGGAATTGATAGGTCTTTGCCAATTGATGAAATCAAAGCTTCATTGTTTGCAAGTACGTGCATCAGTCCTGGAATACAAACACTGGTGCTGAATTTGGTTCATTCATACAAAGATATAGCTCCGGAGAATATGAATGAATTTTGGACTCACGAATACCAGTGTGGAGTTGCGAATCAAATCCAGTCTTTCAGAATCCCTTCTGGACTTGTAGGAATCAAATTTAAAGAAGTCGCAGAAGAATTATTTACGTCGTTCAATTGTATGGTATTTGCCCTGGTTGCTGTGAATTCTGGCTTTAACCAAAACCAAATTCGATTTAAAATTGAAAAAGACTACAAGTTGAAACATGATGATATAGCATTTTGTATTGCGGATGGTGGTGATGAAATGATGCTTCGAATCGCCCTTCATTACAAGGAATACATAAAAAAGGAAGATTTAGCTCAAAAAGAATTGGAAATTGAAATGTCAAAAGTGGTAAAAATGGCGGCTTCTGAAGTTGTGGTTGAATCTCCGTTTATTTCTTCTCCTGATGTCCTTGGCACTTTTCCCACTAGTGCATTTGGGGAGGTGGAATTGGGGAAAATACCGGAAGGCTTAACTGACCATATAATTATCACTGGTTATATTCCTTCAAGAATTGTGTTGCTATTTGTACAATTTTTGCGGGTTGGAAATCAAGGTTCAAAAGAAGTTCAAGACAAGACCTCTCTCAATTCCAACTCTCCAATAGTTTGCTTATTAGAAGAACTCCCAGAGATGAATGAGACCTGGACAGAAATTCTATCATTCCATTCTGTATATGTAATCAAAGGTCGGGCTATTGAAAAGCTGAGTTTAACCAGAGCTAAAATTGAAAATTGCAAAAAGTTGGTTATTTTTGGAAAGAAGAGCGAGCAAGGGGAGCATAATTCTGCTGTAACTGACGCTCAATCCGTATTTTTGGTCAAATTGCTCCAAAAGGTAATTATTTCGTTAATTTAGGAATGGCCTCAAGTGAAATTCTTGGTCGAGTTGATTGATGGGTCCAATGTAAAGTATCTATCATCCAGAAAGATGGAATGGGACACCAACAATTTGCGTATCCAGTCAGTGTTGAACAATTATGCTATGAGCGTAGGAGATCGGCAGACGATATACCGAAATCTGCGGTCAGAAGGTCTTGAGAAAACCATGATAGCATATCAATTATTCCAATTTTTCACTGGGTTCCTGACAGAAAAGGATAGCAAGTCTAATGCAATCAGACCTCCTGCACAAAAGAGAGAAATGAAAAAAGATGGCGATTATGAAGCAGTTGACAACCTGGTGGATACCAACGAAATAGAACCAGAAGCAAAAGGGAAAAAAGAAATTACTCTTACCGAAGCATATTTGAATAAAGCACTGGAGGAAAAGGAATTACAAGATTCAGGATTTAGCCCGTATCCAGTTTACCATTTCGATCGCCATTTTGCCGCAGGAATGGTTACATCATCATCATTTGTTCAAGCAATACTCTGCCAATGTTACTTTAGACCATATATTATAGATATATTCCGGGGGCTGATCAAAAACGTATCGCTCTTGCCTGTAAAAGAAAGTCTTGTTGGGCAAAAGTACCTGACACTTGTACAAAAATGCTTGAATTCTGGGTACATTCCCCTAGGTATCTACAGAAATGGGGCATTGCCTTTCAAAGGAGCTTTTGATGCAGAATCCCTGCCTTACGTGTACACCAACTGCAGACCAGGTGAAATCGTCACCAAAAACGATTTGATATTCATCCTTAAAATGCAGTAAATATAATAAATGCTTCATAACTTATATTACACATTAATTATTATCTTGTAAAGATTTCAACAAATTCTCTAATTCTTGCTGTGAATCGGCATCTTCTAATGGGCTTTCAAAAGCATCAATCAATTCTTGAAATCCTGTAGTTTCAGGTTTAGGTTTTGGACTGGTTACTACCTTTCCTTTGGCAATTTTCCTTTGAATCACTGGATCCAACAGTGGATCATAATGAATTGGGCGGTTTCTTGGATCAGAAAAGAAAAATGTTGGATATGAATTTTGCTGCTTGCTAGATGGATCATTAGTAACCATTGCAGGAAATAGACCTTTTGGTGTAGCGTACTGCTGTTCCATATTGGGAGAAAGTGGGTTTGTTACTGGGCTAAGCACCATAACTGGGCCTTCATTGGACATTACAGGAGATAAAATATACGTCGTAGCTGGCGATACTATGTTTTGGCCAGGAGATAATGGGTTGTTGCCTTGGTTACTAAAGTGACCAGGAGACAATGTCGCCGCACTTAGAAATGCATTCGGGGGTGAAAGAGTATTTCCAGTACTGTTTTGTACTGAGTTGCTAATATCATTTGCCAAAGAATTGTGCAGAGTTATTGGGTTTCCGTAATTCTGCTTTGGTGAAAGTGTGTTATTGAAGTTGTTTACAATCATGTGAGTTGGTGAAAGTGTACTATAATTCGAATTCGGAGACATCACATTATAGTCATTGTATGGAGATAGAGGGTGAGTCGGAGACAAAGGTTGATGATAATTATTTACAATATTTCTTGGAGATGAAGGATGAGGAAAACTATTCATGTCACTAGGGGATAAATGATTGCTAAAATTATTGACTGACAATCCATTCAGTTGTATTGAATTGGGTCTGTTACTAGTTGTCAAAGGCTGCAGCGTTGGCGAAAGAGTGTTTGCAGACATCCTTAAAAAGTTTGACAACTGTGATTCTCCACTTTCCAATATGCATCTGGTATCTGTAAAATTTGGGTCTAATGGATCACGATACATGGAAGATATTGCGCTTGGTGGGGGAACGTCTGTAAATCTTTTGGTTTCTTGAACCTTTGTCCTCTTCTTTGGCACTGCAACATCAGTATCCAGCGTTCGCTTCCTGTTCTTGTTGGGGCCATCCAGAGTCCCCATATTGTTACATGCACCATCCAATATAAACTGCAGGTACTTTGCACTGGTTCCTGGTTTAACTTCGCTTTTAGTATTTTCATCCATACATAGAATTGGCTTTAAGGAATCAGCAACTCCAAATCTTTCCGAAAGCTCTCTCCCAATATCTAACGGAACCCTGCTATTAAATCCGAATTTACCAAGTGCCTTGGAATTTGCTATAGCCTCCTCTAATTTTAAAATGCTCACCAGCTGTCAATTCATTCTCGAGTATTCTAATCCGCTGAGACTTTGGCAGTCCAGCAATTTTTAGCAACTGTGTTGCATTGATATATCCATCTTGAATCCTCCGCATAAACAAAATCCCATCGACAGTGATTTCGTACACTGGCGTTTGCGAATATATCGCAGAATAAACCTGTGTTGCCATACTTTGGTTGAATTCTGTTGGTCTTTTATTCTGGTGAGAAACTTTTCGCTTCCTAATTGGGATGACGAAATTTTACTGTGCCACTTGGCCAGAGAACTTGGTTGTGAAATAAAGATAACTGATGGATTATAAAATCATGTTAGAGTTTCCAAGTTTATCCGCTCGACCAAGTCAGGAATATTTTATTCAGTTCAGAGTAATAAGCCGTGATCGCATAGCAATCTAGGATTGAATTGACTTGCACTTTAACCAAAGGATAACTTAATATCTGCAATTGATTAATGTCGTCATCACTGCCGCGTATAAGTCTGTTTGGTCGAGTTTCGAAATTTTTGCCAAGGGCGAAGTTTGGTGCTGTGCCATGAATTTAATGAAAGCGAATACATCAGACACTTTGGTATTCTGGAGGAGTTCCACGATGTAGTGAACGGCGTTTCTTTTTCTTTCGGACATTCATGATCAAAGGGAGACAATCCGTGAAACGAAGCGTGCCAGAACCTTCCCAAATACTAAACAAAATCATTGACCAAAGTAGATCCACAGGTAGAATCAACCTGTCCAATCAAAACCTGACGGAAATTCCGTTAAAGTTGTTTACTTTTGAAGTAACCAGTGACCACAGTTTCGACAATAAATCACAGACATGGTGGGAAGTAATCTCTGAATAACATAGATTGTTGATTTGACTCGGCTGGTTGCTGCTGACAATTCAATCAGGGAAATCAACGAAAAGATTGGTGAATTCGGCGGGTTGGCAGTGCTGGACGTAAATTTACATTAAACTTAGTTGCATAATAATTGTATTACGAGTCTGCCTCTTTCAATGGCCAATTTAGGCAATCTTTCAATTTTGAATTTGAAGGCAAATGAAATATCTAATTTTCCGGATGAACTGTGCAACCTTCCATTATATGAATTAAACCTTGGCTCCAACTGTCTGACAGAATTACCACAAAATTTCAACAATTTGGATAAACTACAAACTTTAGATTTATCAGGAAATCAAATTGAAGGGTCAATTACTTTGACAAATTCAGCACTTCAGCATCTTGATCTTTCCGATAACAAAATCTCTGAAATATCTGGATTGAATGAAATGCGTATGCTGACAAACTTGAACCTCTCTAAAAACAAATTGCGGGATCTCTGTTCAATATCTTCTCAAAAATTAACAATTTTGGATCTAAAAAATAATGAATTCAAATCATGGAAAACGGTTTTAGAATGTCCAACACTCAAAGATTTATGTTTATCATTCAACAGTATATCAGCTTTTAAGGAAAATACTATTAGGAATTGCTCTAGTTTGGAAATTTTTGATATTCGGGATAACAATATTGGGAGTATTCCAGAAGATATCTTGTTTCTAAAGAATCTTAAACGTTTGGATATTACAAACAATAGTGTATCACTATTACCCCCAAAGCTAGCTTTTCTAAAACATTTAAGTGTTATCCATTATTCTGGTAATCCACTACGCGGACTACCAACATCTGGCGGTACTACCAAATTGTTGGAATACCTGGCAAAGAAAATTCCAAAGGAAGATCATGAACACTCAAGAACCTCTTCCCCGGAAGCTATAGAGAAAGCTTACACTGGAGACGGGAAAAATATTGACTGGGCTCGAACTGGACTAGCTGTCTTGGATTTTTCAACTTTCGTTTCAAATTCATTATCACCTTCGACTATCGACTGCTCCAATAATCAAATCTCAGTTATTCCAGATACGCTAAACGCCATTTCTTGTCAACTTACAACTTTGATCTTATCTAAAAACAAAATTAAAGTATTCCCTGCACTTGAATGTCCAAAATTAAAGGTATAGATGATTACTTACAAAGCACCTTGATTTATCTAATAATGCGATATCTGCATTTGAAGTGGACGTATTAAGATTTCCCAGTTTGGACGAACTGAACTTGAATAATAATAGGATATCCACCTTGCCGGAATTGGAACTCCCAGAACTTTCAGTACTATTGCTATCTGACAATTCTCTATCAGAAATTAACGTTCCAGTATTGAAAAAATTGCCAAAGCTTAAAACTTTGGATCTCAGCAACAACAGTATCTCAATGGTTCCTCCAGAACTTGGGTTGCTCAAGCTTAGCTCTCTTCAGCTGATGGGTAATACCTTTAGAGTACCAAGAGCGTAATTCATTTCTAAATTAGTGCAATCCTACAAAAAGGTACAGGAGCCATTTTGGAATACCTTGCCAGCCGAATTCCTCAATGAATTGAATGAATGTATTTCTAAATATATTATTTGGTAGAAATCGGACTTTTTGTGTAACTGTTTCGAGTGTTACGAATGTTTCGAAAAATTAAAAAGGAAAGACTGCTATCACCTTTATTGAAATGCAAATGATTAAAATGGCTGTCTGCATAATGGACAAGTATTTTGATTGGATGATTTAAACCACTTGAAAAGGCAAGAGCCATGGAAGATATGTTTACAAACTCTGCATTTCTTTTGAGGGGTAGATCTATCGATTGCACTAATAACGGAATAACAAATCGCACAGTCTTCAATGCCTTCAAAGTGCAGCTTCACATTCTTTTTGAACAAGTAAATTGCGTCAGATACGGTTCCGTTTTGGCCAGTTATTACTGATGTGATACTCAGCAGCCATCCTCTCCATCTTGCTTCAGAAATTCCAGCCTGCCTTCCTCCAGCTGTTCCAGCAGAAATATCTATTTGCTTTAATGGGTAGCAAGAAGGCAGCTTAATCACAATGTCCAATTCAGCTTCTTCAAACTTGTAAGCTGCATTGATTTCATGAGAATTTGGATTGAATTTAACAGAGAAATCATCATCGGCATGTGTTTGAATAGATGCACATTCGTTTGCAATCAATATCTTTGAGAAATACTTTTCCGTAAAACTAAATCAACCCCAAATTACCTCTCAACTCCAAGGATTAACTGACGGTTTTTGCATTCGGTAAACCAAATTCGTGCCAATGTAGGAACAGATTTCAATGCACGCAAATATAGATGCGAGCAAAGTAGTGGTATTGCGGTTGGTGAATTCTTTTCAAAGTATTCAATCAAAAATTCTTCAATATCCCAATTTGACAAATCAAACGTTGGCAATAACGTTCCGACGTTCAACAAATCAAAGATCATTTCCAAAAACTTGTTGAAAATGTTTAAATTTCGAATATGCTCAATGTACAATTGTCGCAATTCAAATGTCTAGGATTAAACTAGCGTACGGTATCTTTAAAGTGATCAAACAGCACCATCCAAGAAAGGAGTTTCCCAAAGAAACTGGAATTGTAATTCTAAATTAGTGATAGTTAACCATTGACGGTTCACCGTTTCGAAGGAGATTTGAAGTCAAATACTGATTTAGGGTCAAGATTTCGTTTTCGTCAACTTTGTTCATTTCTATCTCCAAAGTTTTCCTCTCTACTTCTTTTACGACCATCATTTGAAGTATCTTGTAAGCATTAATTTGAACCTGATCATTATCAGTAAATAGTAAGCCATAGATCTAATTTAGTAAAGTATTGTACCAATTCCTCTTGCGTTTGTAGTTCATCATAATGGTCGTTGAAATCTAGTTGGGAAATTACATGAGAAAGCTTGGTTTGAAGAACAGAAAAACCCAAGATTTTCGACTTGTCAGAATGGCCAGTATCAATAAATAGTTGCAATAGGATTTGCTCAATTTCGCTTTGAACATCTCCAACTTTTACCCATGAATCTTCATCCTCTTCAAAAGCAGTTTTTAAAGAGTCCCAGAGAGCGATAGAGTGATACAAGTGGCATCCCAAAGCGGGGGTGATTTCTGACAATTTGAATCCTCTAAAGAAGTGGACGGCTAGATCCACAACAAAGCGATTCATGTTCACTCCAAGGTCGAATGCCTCCCGAGTTATTTCAGCGATGAAGAATGCCAGAACTGCAGTAATATGTGCATCGTTCAGTATACGCTCAGACGACTGAGCATGTCGAGCATTTACTGGCTCTGAAATGTCGGCATCATACAATGTTCGAACCCACCGAATAAAAGACTTTTGATCCTGTTCATTGAAAAATGACTCCTCTAATGGATTTCCATCGGGGAATAGGAAATGGAACAGCAACGTAACACCAATCCTACTTTCAACATTAGACAAATCACTTTTCTTGATAGCCAAAACTGGTTTCAGAAGCTTTTTGAATATAGCAGACAATTCAAGGTGAGACTTGATAAATGGTACTATGGATGTGATTCCAGCGGAAGTAATTACTCTGTCGCCACTTTCAATGAGAGAATTTAATAGCCGAACGAGAACAATTGCTGGCTGAGGACATAGTTCCAAATACTTTGCAAGCAAACAGGCAAATATTTCGCAATCGCTAATCTTTTTTTCTGATACTGATATGCTATCACTTTCAATCGCTGCGTAGATATACGATTCTAACAGAACATTATTTCCACTGTCTTTAGCATTCTTTTCCAAAATGTTTTGTAATAATTCTACAGTATTTTCTTCTGACTCTATCAAACAGTTTAGAATTAATTCGTCAATCTCCTGGATCAAGTGATCAGATTGAATAGGAGAGTCGGCATCAAATAGAGAGTGCGGAGTGTACTGGGTGTAAATGCAGATTTGCTTTAACCTTTCTAGTTCCAAAAGAATCCACGATTGGCGTATGTGCTTCCCAATTGGGTCCTTTTTCAGCAATGTGCAATAGATAATTCCACGTTTTGCATAAGATGAGATTCCATCGAAATCGTAATATATTATAGGCTCCTTCTTTTCTCCAGCGGTTCGCCAACTGTGTATCCCATTGTGTAATTCAACCGAGTCATCATAAAAGTTAATAAATTGATTAAAGTGACTAATCCATTCATCTTTGGTGCCACTTAAACTTTGAATCATCTCTGCAGCTAGATCTTTCGTAAAACCTAAAATTGTCGTCAAGATAGCTACACAGTCCGACGCGCTTGCTGAATAGCCCTTTGAAAATGACTCCTTGTGCCACCTTTTCAATAATTTTATGATGAAAGGTTGGATTTGTTCATGTTGCACCAAAGCGAGAGCGTTAACAGCATTGTTTGCCTCGTCATACAGTTTTTCAAAGATAGCAAATTCAGATGCCCCCGGAGGAAGACTAGGTGTCCACACAATCTTTGCAACAGAAAGCGGTTTACAATTTGCCAGTTCAGCCAATTCAAATACCAGCTCTAGCAGCTTTGTATTCGGCTGGCTAGACAGCCCTTTAACCACTTGTATCCCAAATACCAACTTTAGCATTACATTGGGATCTAGTACAATTTGTTCTGTGTCAAACTTCATTAGTTTTGCACGGCCAGTTGTTATCATATTGCCAAGTTTCATATAAAAGGTTTCCAGCACTCTGTCAGAAATAAAGCAGGCGCCGCTCCACGTAAGATTCACTACAAAGTTGACGCAATCTTCGTTGATAGAATCTGTTGAGTCTAAAATAGTCAAAAGTTGTGTTTCTAAAATCTCTGAGCGGAGATTTGGCAATTTTGCATTTTTCAGCTATATTAGCACAAATATACTCTTTTCAACAGTAAATTAAACAGTTTCAAGTCATTTTTGGCTGATACTTTTGTTATAATATCACTCCAAACTTGCTGAATTGCTTTGATTTTGTCTCCAGCTTTCAAAAGTGTTTCCAGCACTGCTCTTATGCCAGGTTCAATCAATCTGTCATAATCCATAAAGTCGGATTCTACCGAAAACTTTAATAGCACATCAATATTATCGTCGGTAATTTTACCAATAGGGATAATAATACTTAGTAAATGTAAAAGTTTTTCCACTCCTTCTTCTTCTTCAGTTGATTGCAGTAAAAAGACAATGATATTGATCAAGGAATTGTTTAGATATTGAGAATATTCCTAGAATTAAACAATATTTTACAAGTAACGATTCTGTATCCGATACAGCCAATAATCTGTTCAAGAAATCGGCCAAAGAAACATCAGCCGCTTGCAATTCACTGTTTGACTGATTTGGGTTTATGACTTTCTCAAGCATTCCGATTGTATATATTTTTATCAAATCCCTTTCTTCGTCAGTTAATGTTGGCCACACTAATTTGAATACCTTCAAGAAGGAGGTCATCAAGTCTTCATAAAGAATTTTCCCCTATTTTTAGCCAATATTTACGCTTTTCCCATGCAACAAGTTTTCTAATGGAAGATACAAGTATTGGGTCAGCAAAACTTTTCTTTTATCACTTGACCCTTTTCGAAGAACGTAATACAAGCATTCATAATAGGCGTCTACAAAGGCTTCTGATGCATTTCTATCTATCAAGGAGTGTCCAATCCAGAATGAGGAAAAGAAGTCTGTATAAAAATCTGGTGATTCATTGATCAAATCAGCCGGAATATGCCCGATAAGAGGAAGCAAACAAGTATATGATAATTTACCTGATCCATGTGCACCACTCTTCAAAAACTGCAAGACTTTTGGCAGGATGGGCTTCTTTTCCGAAGCAATAATCCACATTTCAGGATAGCTTTTCGATACAAGCAAAATTGCTTCCCACATAAAAGAATATGCAATGCTTTCCTTATCGTTGAAAACTTTGGCCAAGAATTGGGAAGCAATCATTTCTTTGTGTGCCTCAAGTATATCTTGTTAGTCATTATATACCTTGTCCATTTCTAGTTAATGTGGAGATTAATCTATACATTGCCCCTCGAATATGACTAGATATATGGTAAGAAAAGGTCCAAAATGTTTTTGATGATAGCAATGTTTCAAATTCATTGCTTCTCTTTGATACTGGCAAATTTTGAATCACAAACCCCAATCCATCTATGGATCCAGAAACAACTCTATGATACTTTGCTTCCATCTCATCTTTTGTAGCAAATCGCGCATCACTTAGTGTATCTGCTGTTTGATGTAGTAAATTTGACGAGAGATACTCTTGAACTTCCTGCAAACAAAATACAAGCACTTGTTCCGTTTTATTAGCATCAGTTGGAAAAGCAGTCTAGCATTAGTTTCACTAACCTGAAATGACTCTGATGCCAGTTTAGCAACCTCCTTTGAATTATCGAATGTACAGATGATCCAAGTTCCAATAATTTGCTTGATGATCAATCCGAATTGTTTCTTTGACAAATTAACCAATTTCAAATGAACCGCAAAGCACATTTCCCTCACTTTACGATCAATATCTATTGCAATCTTTGGGAATATATTTGCCCAAGCAGTGAGCGCATCGTTCTCTACTGCATTCTGATTGAAGTAAGAAAGTAATTCTTCCAGTGCTTTGGTTTTAGTTGTGCTGTCCTTTTTCGATAATTTGCGTAATATCACTCTCAATTCCGGTTCCAAATTAGAGTAATCTTCAACTGAGCCCAGTCCGAAAGAATAATTTTGTCCTAGGAATTGCTGCGCTCTTGCACTGTTTGCTGCGGTTGGGTTTCCTTTTACTCTTGGCTTTTTTGACATTCTTTTAGATTTGGCAAGTTCAAAAACTGGAGACAAAGTGACTCACCAGCTAGCCATAGAACTTTAAATTCACAGTCACACAAAGTATTAAGAATCAAAGAGTGTTCTCGAAGAATTATTTCCAAAATGTTTGACCAATAAACGAACTCAATTGCCCAGGATCAAGTATCCAAATTCCTTGGTTGAGGTACCTCTTTCAGTTGATTGGCTATGCGTAATTATAAAAATAACTGGTGCTGGGAGTCGGTCCCAATATTGAACTGATGATATATAGTTGCACGTGAGTTTTGAACAATCCAGTTATTAATACCAAGCAGGTTACTGGTATATTGTTTTGAAACATACAAACTCTTGCTATAGACTCTATAGGCAATTCTGATAAAAGAACTTTACCAATTAGATATATTAGTGATGGTGAAAATGATACCTACAGACTGGAAGGTATTCATCAAGCCCTCCAATCAATTCAACAGAGGTATCCGAAGTGCGACGAAGGGAGAACAACGCCTCGGTACCATCCTTGCAGATCGCGCACAATGCTCGCAATTTATCTACTGTATCCGCAATAGGAATCAGTTGAAGGCTAAATTAGCATATAATTACACTTGGCCAATTGGTCTTCTTTGGTAGTCACCGTCCAATCCACAAACAATTACATGTTTAAAGTCGCTATCTACTGCGTGAGCTACAAAATCCAACAAATCTGGGAAAAACTGTGCTTCCTCAATGAAAAATACATGGTGATCTTTGTATGCCTTGGTCTCTAGAAAAGGCAACAGATGAGTAGTAGAAAAGCAAGCTTCCTTGTCCAAGTTGTGCGAAACGATTTGATTTTCATCGTATCTGGTATCCTACTGTCAAGTTAAAGTACTTTGGAGTGATTAATCACAATGTAATTGCTTTCAATTATCTTGTGCTTTCGGATCCTGCTGATAAGCTCAGTCGACTTGCCGGAAAACATGCATCCAATGATGAGTTCAAGCTTTCCAGATGTTAAAGGGGTTTTGTCGACTGCAGTGAGCATTTTTAGATTCAATGTCCGAAAATTGAAAAGAAAACACAACCGCGAAAGTTACACTGTGGCAGACTGTAGAATCTCAGTCTAGGGATTACAAGAAAGATCTGCCAGTTCACTTTCCAATCTGTTGCAATTAATTTGCTACCCAATCTTGGTTATGGTTATGAGCAAATTGACTGAACCTAGGATGTGGTTGCATAGCCTAGATTACAGTAGTGAAACAACATATTGAGAATCGGTGCCAATCACCCTTGGGCAATTAACGGTACAATTCCATGATATTATTTATTTGCAACTTTGCTCAGTTTTGTTTTATTCAGTCAGGGTAAAAATACAAATATTGACACTCACTCATTTCTCGACACTTGGATATGGAATTTTCACAGCATACTGGTCTATATCATGAGGAGGTTTCTTTGTAAACGATTCGTAATAAAGAGGAGGAAGTAGCCAGTACAGCTTATTTCCATTGGCTCCCAACAACGCTAGGTCATCTTTCGCACCACCCTTGATATCGTGTGATTTTCCAACAGTCATCTGAAATGCACCTGTTCCGGGAATCCACGCGTCAATAGCTGTGTAATTTTTCGTTTTAGGCACATAGAGCTGATTTGGAGTTTGACCGGGTTCAACCCTGTCGGCTACCATTCTTGTTGACGGAGGAATAGTAAGGACAGTGTCGCCAGGCTTCAATTTCTTATTTCCATGAACCAGCTGACGGCAGGTGAAATTGCCGCCTTTCTCCAGCAATTCAAAAGCATAAGGTTCAAAGATATATCCGCACAAAGAAGCAGTAAGAGGATTTCCTGCAGACGATTCCAAGAGTTCAACCATCTTAAGCCTGGCCTTGGCGCCTTTGTTTGCAACAATAATATCTAAAGCAGTGGCAGAGGCGTACGATACCGAAGACTTGGTGAATGGATATGTAGAGTTAATATGAACGAGGCAATGCACAACCTTAGACTTGTCGGTAATTGTGGAATCTAAACCTACTATCTTGATACAGTCATCCAGTTCACACTTTTCGCATGCAGCTTCTAGTAATGCTGTCGGATTCTCGCTTGTATCTTCAAAAACATGTCTGGGGATTCCTCCCAGGATTCGGAATCGTTCTTGCCAGTCAGATACTCCGGGAAAAGCTGGCGCGATAGTTTCTAGTTCAGTCTTGCTCCATAGTGGCATGTAAAAGACTTGAGGAATAGGTGGTTTCTTGAAATCATTGACCATTTCTCTTCTAGGTGAGGTTGAGAGAACAAATGTGCAAAATCCATAAGGAAGAGCACCAAGCTGTTCTTTCTTACCTTTAGCATCAAACAAACACCAAAGGTCGGCATTCCAAAAATTCAGCTCGTTGCTTGATGGAAGAGACCCTTCAGGACAATAGAAAACACCTCCTTGGCCATCATAGTAAATAGTGACAGGATGATAAATGAGGAGCACTCGCTTTCTTGCCTTTACTAGCTGCCTCAAAAGGTAAATAATAAACAGAGACTTGCCAATACCCGGAGTGCCAGTGATGATGGATTTGTTGATTCCTGGTTTGATACTAGATGCAATTGTTTTGTAGCTTTCCCTAATGTAGAGACGATTCACGGTGGAAGATTCAATGGTGTGATGAAATAAAAGCCATCCATCACTTTCGACAGCTTTACTAACATCATTGTAGAAAGGTATCTGACAAGGTTGGAACAAAGAAAGCTGAGCTTCATTGGTTCGTAGTGAAGGTGAAATCCCAATGACGACAAAATAACCTCCTTCAGTAAAGTATTCTTGAGGAAGGGAGCTGAATAAAGTCCAAGTGCTGATAAGCTGCTCCTTGTTGCTGGTGTAGAGTTGAATACGGGAAGCTGAGGCTGGGATGTCTTCACCAAAATAGTTCTTGATCGCACTCTTCACACCACCTAGTCTACTGATCCCAGAGATCTCAACTTCAGCCCTAAGAGTTCCATATTCAACGTTAAGGTATTGTTTTGACATTTTGATTATAGAAAAACTTTTCTGGTGTAGAAATTTAAAGCCAGAAACTTCAATGCAGCAGTCTGCATATGACCACTTCACTAATGGCAACGGACCAATGCAAACGCACTGAGTGCCTTGGTGACGAGAATCACGCAAACTGGCTTTGAAATTCGCGGTTTGTTTTGAATGAGAGTAATGTCTCGTAGTTTAAGATAATGGCTGAGGATTACGAACCAATGCTTTCTGGATGTTAAATGGGTATTGTCGACTCCAGTCGGGTTTAATGTTGGAACTGAAGATGTTGAACGAAACACAACCGCGAAAGTTACACTGTGGCAGACTGTAGAGTTTCAGTCTAGGGATTACAAGATAGATCTGCCAGTTTACTTTCCAATCGGTTGCAATTGCTAGGTAACTTTCTCGAAAGGTAGAAGATGATGAAAATCTAGCAGTGGAAAATCTCACCATTATCACCGTCAGTCTTTTTGAGATGTAGATCAACCCCTGTATAGCCATTCCTCCATTAAGATGGAAAAACATGGTTATGATTCCCAAAGGACTTCGCCACCAAATCGAAAATAAAACCAATGCAGTTTTTCTCTCAAAACCAAGTTACACCATGACAAATTTCTTTGGATTTTTACACAACAAACCGGATAGTAAAACGCCAGCCCATCCAGTAAAGACCGAATATGAAGAAACAACAGACTTTCTCCACAAATTGGATCTGCAGGATAAACCAGAGCCAAAGAAGGAAGAAACATCTCCTGTAACTATACCTGGTGGATTTCCTGATATTCACAGTGAATATACTCTGCATTATACTTCTAGCCCACCTCAAAGTGACACTTTGCCATGGAATGATCCCTCAAAACCTAAAGCTGAACATGCTACTGTCGTCCCCGTTCCAAGTAAGATTCCAACCCCAGTGCACAGCAAAATTCCTACTCCAGTACATACACAGCCTTCCAGTCCTGTTCAAAATGATTCTCGTCCTTGGGTAAAACCATTGCCGCCTGTAGTTGATGTCCATCCAACTGATGATGGTCGAAATCAATCAAGTTATCAGATTCCATCTTCCCCTGCTCATAGTAATCCTCCAAGCCCACACTCTCAAAATAGCGATCGTCCTTGGCTTCAAAGTCGTCCGTCTTCTCCGAAACCTTTACTCCCAAATCGACCAATTACCCCTACCAAAGGTGATCTTAGCACTTACTATTCTTCTTTGGATCAGAGGGTTGATTTAAAGCCGCCTTCCCCAAATTCAATCCGTCCTCCAAGTCCACACTATATCACTGTTGGATCAAGACCATCATCTCCAAACTATGCCAGCATCCAGAACTCTAAACCATCAAGTCCAAGATTAAACTCTAGTTTCCCTGAAAAGTTATCTCCTCCCCCAACCAATTCAAGACCATACTCTCCTACAAATATTAGGTATCACCAAACCTTGCCTCCATCACCACCAAAAGATGATGTAACCGTTAGAATTGAGAATATTATATCAAAGAATCAGTTGGAAGCATTCTATCCTCCAGGAAGTTATAATGAATTGATCAAAAGAATCAAATCCATTGACGTACCGTCGCTTGCAAAGGGTTTTGGGGTTCCAGAGGAAATCTGCAAGGATCTCTTTGCTCTTGCTCTATATGATATTGTAATATTTGCTGATGACTCTGGATCGATGCAATTTGAAGATGGAGGTGAAAGAATTGAAACGTTGAAAACAATATTATCAAGAGTTGCTCAGATTGGTACTTTATTTGATGATGATGGTATCGCAGTTAGATTCTTTAATGGTGATCAATTGGGTGACAATATTACCAATGCAAAAGAAGTTGACGATTTGATTGCAAAAACTGAATTTGTTGGTATAACTCCAATTGGTACTAATCTTGAATCCAAAGTATTGGCACCCATGGTATACGAAACAGTCTCGAAGCGAGCGTTCAAAAAGCCTCTCCTTGTCTTTATTATTACTGATGGTGAACCAAGCGGTGAAGATGAAGATACATTGATCAAAGTAATCGATAATTGCCAGCAATTTTTACAAAAGTATGGACTTGGCCATGGTGTTGGTATTCAAGTATCTCAAGTTGGACAAGATCTTGAAGCTCAAAAGTACTTGACTATGCTCGAAGATCACGCTAAAGACATAGTTGCTACCACTCCCAACTATGAATTGCTACAAGAGAGATACCGCGCCCAGCATATTCATCTTACTTTTGAACACTGGTTACTGCAACTAATGCTTGGCCCAATTAAATTCTAATATATGTTAAATTAGTATCTTCAACATATTTAGATCCTGATTATCCAAATAATCGATAAATCAATTTAGACGAATCCATTTGATACTATATTATTTGTTTGGCGTGGAACGTAAAAATATTTACTAAATATAAACAAGAAAATCCTATAAAATGATGAGTAGAAATATTTATTCACAAATTTAAATGCAATTCATTTCCGTTTCATTAGCTCTTCTCCAACTAGTTGCTGCCCTTCCAGACTATGATCAACCACATCAACCTTCTGGCTACCAAAGCCCAAACGAAGGCCACAGAAAGAATCAACTCAAAGTTGTTTTGACAGTTGATAACATCTGGAACATGACTATTTTCGACGGCAAACAATATCACCACGAAGTTGGTCCAAGAGATAACGATGGATCAACAAACTCTTTGGGGGCCAAGAATGGATACGCATGGGCTGACGTAAAAAGCTTTACTTATGATTTACATGGTAGAGGTCCTTACATGGTCGCAGTTGATGGTCAAGACTATGGTGTTATTGCAGGGTTCTTTGGACAGGTTTACGTCAACGATAAATTGTTCACTGAAACTGGTGTAGCAAATACAAAGTTTGTTGCTTATGACTCAAAGTACAATTCACCTGTTCCTGCTGACTGGGACAATGTCCACTTTAAACCAGACAGCAAATGGGTTACCCCTCATGCATGTAATATTGCTACCACTCCTGACCTCAGTGCATGGAATGGAGGCAACCTGCAAGCCCAATTCCAAAAGTTGGTAAACAACCCAAGTACTACAGTCAACCCATCATGGTAAGTTATCCTAATCCTAGGCTGCCAGCTTGTGATACTCCAGAATCTTTAAACAAGCATGTGTACTTTAGACTCGATATTCCAAAGAGACACAAGAGATACAACAAGCACCACTACGACAGAAAGAAGCATGGCGATGACGATGATGATGTTGTCCTCAAATGCAGAGAGCATTAAAGTGTGAATAAAAATTCTGGTTTCAGAGTTTGAAAATTTAAAAAATGGAATTGAGAAAGAGAAAAAGTAAAGTCAAGGAACTTGCTCGACAAGGGTCGACCGACACTCTTGTTGATACTCCAAGAAAGAAATCAAAACAAAGCAAGCAAAAGGAGGCAGAGGAAATGGAAAAGAAAGTTGAACAAGAGGAATTGGTCAAGAATGATCAACCAGTGGAAACAGTGACTGAGAAAAAAGAAAAGAGCAGCAGCCCGCAAGTCATAATCCTGGACATTGAAGGTACTACCACCCCAATATCTTTTGTGCACGATGTCCTATTCCCTTACATCCTGGATAATGTCGAAAGTTTCCTAAAAGAGCATTGGGAATCTGACCAAGTAAAGCAGCATGTCAAGGATCTCTTTGAATTGGTAAGCAATTGCTAACTTTGTCTGAAAAGGATGAGGCTGAAAAGATGGACGGCCATGTCCCTGTTATTGAAAATGACTTGGATTCTGTCGTCGCAAATGTCAAGTGGATGATGAGCATTGACAGGAAAATCGGGCCATTGAAAGCACTCCAAGTAAATGTCATTAATTCAGGGATATATTTGGAAATCAGCATATGAAACTGGAAAAGTCGCTGGTGTTGTATACGATGACGTTGTAGAAGCTTTAGCGCATTGGACTACTCATGGAAAAACAGTTTACATCTATTCCTCTGGAAGTGTCCAAGCCCAGAAGCTCTTGTTTAAATATTCAACTCATGGAGATTTATTGAATTATTTCAGCGGTCACTTTGATACTGCAATTGGTCTGAAAACCGTACCAGAATCATATTCTGCAATTGTAAAAGAAATCAAACACGAACCGTCTGATATTTTGTTTTTATCCGACAATATCAAAGAATGCATAGCTGCCAAATCGGTTGGCTATCAAGTTTTGAACGTTTATAGACCAGGAAATGCTGAAATTAAAGATTTTCAAGATATCAGCCAAGTTGAAAGCTTTTCATCCCTACATGACATTTGAATAAAAAACGTTGGCATTTATTTAGGGCTTGCGAGAGAATTGTGTAGAACCCTTTCTGGAAGTTTTATTGTGGTGATTGCTATAGTATGTTCGTCTTGATAAACCTCCCTCTGTCTGATATTCCGTGATAGTGCCATGTTCTTGAAGAGATGAAACATGTACGAAGCCAAAATAGAGTGCATACCGGTACTGCATACATTAATCAACTGAATATAAAACGTTGTTTCTAATGATGTATCGTAAAACTGGTAAAAGTACAGCGCCAGGTTGCTAATATCGATTATTACCATAGCCACCAGTGCCATGATGGCGATCCTTAGTATTGTATTGGCATACTCTGTAATATTCTTTAGATTGATGTAAATCAGTCTTGTAAGGTAAATTTCTTGGCAATTGGCATAGATTATTCCTCCAACAATATAAACGAAATACGGATACTCTGAAAACGAGTAGAAAATAGAGTAATCGGTGTACAAGTAAATGTAAAATGTCACGTCAATCCATATCGCTATTATCGCTACTCCAAGGATAGCTAAATGCACAAGGTGAGTATTAATGCGCGTGTCAAGACAAGAAAATAGTATTAGTATCTGGAAATCCACATATTCGATTGCATAAATCACAAAATCAGTGCAAAATGTGATTATACAAGTCATAAATTTCGGTCTATTATAAGGATAGCCCAACCGCAAACCAATACCGAGTAAGCTGACAATTTGTATTCCAATAATGCAATGATAAACAAATTTGTTTCGGTATGGACGCTGCAGACAATAGATTATACAAGCAATTGAAAGGATTGTGGTTATTACGGTGATCGCGATTGCGCTATCTGGTAGGACAGACATTTTTACCATGGATATATCAAAGAAAAATAAATCACAAGTTTATTCTAGCAATTTGATTTCTGTTTTAACATCTTTAACTGTCACGGAACCAGCATCTAGCAATGGTGATCCAGCAGGTTTCTTTTTCAGCTGGGAAAGGGCTAGGGACTCAAATTGAATGAATACCAAAGAGCCCAAAGAACATGCGATTCCAGTGGCGGCGACATTGATGTTTCCCAAATAGTACAAGTTGTACTCTAATATCAGTCTTCAATTACTTGTTGGATAGATCAATTCGTATCCATATACGCCGATATTGAAGCAGTCCAACGTGAATATGAAAATGATTACTCCAATGCTTGTGCGGAATATATTGTCTGTGTGGCTATTTCTAAGCTTTAGACTGTTGTAAATCAGCACAGTCAAATAAATTGCTTGGACATTATAGTAGAGGACCCCTATCACTATGAAGGCACAATAGACGTACTCTGAAAACTGCATTAAAACGGATTACCTGGTACAGAAGCTGGATACCAGTGTACAGATATATATAGTAATTCAGCTCTATCCATACTGCAACTAGTACAAGCAAATATAATCCTGCATTCACGATTTTTATGTTGATTCGGTCATCAAGAGTTGAAAACAGCTTCAATGTATTCAAATACACGAAAATCAACCCGTACAGTACTATATCTGTTCCAAATGAGATTAAGCAAATCAGGTATGTTGGTCGATCATTGGGAAAGTTTATCCGCAAGATAATATTTGTAAGGTTGATGAAATGAACAGCAATTATTGAAATATAGAAATATTTAGTTCTGTACTGGGGTTTCAGCAAATAGCAAATACATATGATTGAAATTATTGATGATAATACCAGGGAGGTGTTTGACAGGATGTCCATTTTCAAGGTGGAGAGTTTTCCCTGATCGTGTACCGAGTACACCATGGAACAATGAGGAATTTTTCAAGGTTAGGAGCGTGTATACTGCGTGTCCTTTGATTTAGTATACCGGTGGTAAGAAGGCATTGATTCTTTGAAAAATATACCTAATCATGCCTTTCTAACCGATTTGCGGTAACTAGCGGTAGAGATATAACGCAATATCCAACAGAATGAATGCTAATACGAGCAAGTGGTGAGCACACACGGGATACAGCAGATTACAATAGAAAACTATTAAATACGACTGAAAATGATTATTTATGTATAGGGATTGTAGAATCAAGTATACTCGCGCATTTCATGACCATGATATTCACGTGTTTACAACAGTAGAACTGATGGTTGGTAGCTCAATTACTGGAGGAGGAGTTTTTGAAGGTTTTTTAATCTGAGAAAGGACAAAACTTTTAAATTGGTGAAACACAAATGACGCGAGAACTGAATGGATACCTGTCACTGCAACGCATATGTTTGCACAGTAGTATACTTGCATTTCTCTTTTAAATATCACTTACCATCACCAAGTGTACCAAGGTACGCGTATACTCCAAAATCAATCCAATCTAATATTCCCATTGATATGATTGCAACAATAGTTCGAATTAGCAGTTTTCGAGTTTTCTGTGAGTGGTTTTTCAAGCTGCGGTAGATTAATCTTGACAAATATCCTGCTTGAATATTTACATAGCAAATCAAAATCGCTCCATAAAGCATATAGGAATAGTTACTACACTATGATAAGAATTATTTACATTGTAAAACAAATGCAGCCCGGTGAAAATGTAAATGTAGTATGTGATCTCAATGAATAAAGCAGCCCCCAGATTTGCATACAGTCCCCTTTGAATCCACGTAGGATTTAGTCTGCTGTCAAGTCCTGGAAATAGTAGTAGAATGTTTAAATCTACAAAGGCAATACCATAGATTATAATATCCGCTGAACTTGCTAGAATTGCTAATATGTACTTGTCAAGAGGCTGTGAAATTAGGGCAAATCTAGTTATGATCAATGCAATCGACAGGAATTGTAAACATAGTACCAATCTATAAATCATTTTGTTTCGATAAGGCAGCCTAATAAAACTTGCGATACATGCTGCTGATATTAATATTGATATGATAGCACAAATATAAGATACAATTTCGAGCATCACAGAAAAGTGACGTCGATTATTTGAATTTTCGTGAGATGAATGAGACCGACTTTTTGAGTATCTGGCTCATCAATATATTAGATAGCGTGGTGATTTAGAATCTTTTAATTAGGTTGCTACGAGGTAATTGTTTCCCGTTTCCCAAATTTTAAAAATCACTTTCGAAACTTTGTGAAGCTAGATATCAAAACAATTTAAACTAATGGACGGTATTTATTATCTATATGGTGTTGAATTATTATTGATTATTGGATTAAATCGCATAGTAATACCATGGTGGGATCTATTTTTTGAGAGTTTTACAGATGAATTTTCGATTTTGGAGCTGCAAGCTCTACTTGATAACGACTGCTGAATTGCCTGTCTTGAGAAGCTGTGAATTATTATTAGGGTAAATGCCATTGAAGGTCTCCATGTTCTTGCAGGTCAAACAAAAGATATGAGGATGATCCTATATCAATTGAAGATCTCTGCTCCTCATACATTACTTTGGAGTAATGAAGGTCTGCTCTGGCTTATTGACTGCTTTTGCTGAAGTTGCAACCTCATTAATTTTCTTGCCAGACGCCTGAGGTTTCCGTACTTGTGATAGAGCCAATGTTTTGAATTGGAAAAATAGAAAAGAAGCAAAGACAGAGTGGGTAGTTGTGATCGATATGCAAATATTTACATAATAGTATTCCAGATATACTATGTCAACAAAAATTACTGTCTGATGAGTGATTCTGGTAAAAGTACAACAGAAAGTCTGCTAAATCTAGTAGTGACATTACAATTATTGCAAATATGGTTCGTTTCAATATAGTTGAAGTTTCTTTCGAGTATCGTTTTAAATTGGTATAAATCAGACGTGACAGATACAGTGCTTGTAGGTTGGAGTACAGCACAAGCGACACCCCATAAAAGTAATACACATAATTCGATAACTATTGCATTAAGTTTGGTTTACATCATAGAAAAGCCTTATTCCAGAGATTACATATACGATATAGGTGCTCTCTATCCAAATTGCGAATATAACCGATACATACATTGCACGAACAATTAATTTCGGCTTTAGGCGGTTATCTAATGTTGAAAATAATAGCAGAATGTTGAGATCGATATTCACTATTGAATATATAACAATATCCTCCATAAAAGATAGGCCTGCTGTAAGATATTTGGACCAAGGTAGTTGGTATATTAAGGAGAGTCTCGCGATTGATAATGCCAAATTCACAAATTGCGTTGCAATTGCTAATTGGTAAATTAATCGATGTCGATATTCCGCCCTGACGAAAAACCCTATACAGAGTACTGAAAAGCAAATACTAAGGATGAGACTGCCATTTGAGAGATATTCTATCATGGGGCACGAAAAAATGACGTTTCTGCCGAGAAAAGCAATAACACATTGTCACGGTAAATGGCACGAAGATAAATAAGTATTTATTTCGGTGGAGCATACGTTGCACTCAATGCAATCAAAGGCTGCCCGGTAACAGTTGGCAAGGAAAGTCCGCTATTAGATAACTCGGCACTGGCAGCAATGTCAATATGAGTGTATGAAATTGGATCCTTTGAATCAAGACCGTGTTTATCAATACCGGAAGCGACTGAAATGAATGCAGCTGGGAATTGATGTCCACGAGGTGTTTCAGTGGATGGCTTTGAGTTTGCTTGACATACATCTTCGCTGGAGGATCCAGGGGCGATAAAAGAGAAATCTTCTCTTCTCAAAGTTGACTCTTCCCAAGGATCTCCAAACTGTTCCCCAGCAATTGTAAATCGTTTAGTGACTCTACCCAATCTTGCTGGGCCGTTGTCAAGCGATAGGGTGTATCCTTCACCCACTGCGAAATATGCGTGACCAGTTAATGTGGCAATTGTCATGATTCTAGAAGGAATTCTTTTGTATTCTTCAGATAAAGCTCTTTCCTTTGCTAAGCAAACCAAATCTTGATTAGTTCGAATTACCAGCCATAACCATTCTGCCTTCTGCATCGGTATTTCCAATCAGGCAGCGAACCCCAGCCCTGCTCTTGATAACTTCGTCACTGACATAGTTGCCTGCACCGGAAGAGTTTCTTACAAATCCAAGGTCTGCAGTTACATTAATATCCGTTGGTGAAAGAAGACCAACTGTTTTCAAGAATCCAGCGGCAACTGCTGCCCCGCATTTATCTCTAGACATTCCACGCATGTGTCCATCAGATTTAATGTCAGCACCTCCAGTGTCGTAGGTAACTCCCTTTCCAACCAAAAATACACTAATATTAATGATAATTTACTTTTCTTTTACGTTTTCTTGTACCTTTGACTTGTATTCCAATCTAACAACCACTGGATAGTGGTCTGGGATTGCTAGAGAACAGCGAGCAACTGCGTGCAAAAGGGGAAATTCTTTCTTTAAAGTTTCGTGCTCTCTGATAATTGTAACTTTGACATTTGGCACATCCTTGAAAGCTTCTTGAATATATGCTGCGCACTTTAATGGTGCCATACGTTCAGGATCACCCCCACCAATATCTATGTTAAAAACCAAACACCTCTGGCTACTATTCTTCCCTCATCTACCGCATGAATCCAGGATAACACCTTGTCTGTCAATTCATTCTTTCCAAAAAGTGTCAAGCTTTCGAAATGCATTTCCTTTCCAATTGCTGCAAAGTGCTCTCTAACTTGAATCGGTTCATAAACAGCGTACAACAATCCCAACAAGGTAACTGCCAGATAATTTTCATATTGTGAGGCAATAAAATCTGCAGCATAAATTCCTTTGAAATCTGGTTGTTGAACGACAATTAGAGGCTTTTTGATCCCTGCGGATTTGCACTTTTCCAATGCGCCGACTGCAGCATCGCCAAAACGTCTGACATCATCTGTATCTCTATTAAGCGGTCCAGTTGGTGCAATTACAATTCTTTTTCCTGGTGCATTCTTGGAGATAACTACAACAGTTTCCGAACTGGCTGAAGCAATCAATTCGTAATGCAGGGCAATATCAGCCTGGAATTCAGAAGCAAAACTGGTGAATAAGTTGGCGGATTCCACTGGCTTGCTTCCAATTATTACTAATGCGTCATAATTGGAGAAATTAGTTTCGTTGGTAGAGCTAATTTTCATTTCGAGGAAAAAATCAAAAGTGGAAATTAATCAGCTGATTCAACTTACTGGGAATGACAGGCACTTGAAATTAAAACTGAGTCATGTCAAAATTTAGTATCAAAAACAAGTTTATTTTCAATGTTTATCTATCTATACTTTTCCTTTGACTTCCTTGACTGGAGCATTTGGGTCGGAAGGAGATCCGAACAATGAATCCATTTCTTCCAATGGGACGTTTCTGGTTTCAGGAACATAAGCAATTACAAACAATGCACCGCAAAGAGCAAAGGTACCAAAGATAAAGTAGATCTTTTCATTGATGGCATCTCTGACATAAGGAGTCAAGAAGGAGATGATAGCACCGGACATCCAGTTGGAGAAGGTAGCAACGGAGGTACCCTTTTCTCTGACTCTCAATGGGAAGATTTCGGATTGGTAAACCCAGACGACTGGTCCCCAAGTAGATCCAAAGAACAATACAAACAATTCGACACAGACGACAGCAAGGGTTCTTCCAGTGTTGCTATCAACTTGGGATTTGAACAACCAGATACCAATTTGAGCAATAGCCATACCGAAACCACCGAGAATCAAAAGGTTTCTGCGACCAAACTTTTCTACAGCATACATACCAGGGAAGGTGGAAACCATGTTGACAAAGTTGTGAATGATAGGGAAGGTAGTGTTGGCAAAGTCAGCAGAAGTACCAAGAGCAGTGAGCAAGGAGGAAACGTAGTAGAAAAAGACGTTGATACCAGAAGCTTGTTGGAAGAATTGTAAAACGATACCAATGATAACACGGATAAAGATACCCTTGGAAAGCAACTCTCCCCATGAGGCGTTACCCAAGCCCTTTTCGAATTTGACGTTTTCAAAGATTTCTTCATATTCTTCCTTCAAGGTAGCATCTCCAGCTGGAAGACCACGGAGTTTGACGAGAACATCGATAGTTTCATTGTTTCTTTCTTGGGAAGCTAACCAACGTGGGGATTCAGGCATGTAGGTCATGATCAAGATCAAAAGTACAGCAGGGATCATTTGCATACCAATAGCCATTCTCCATTCAATGTTGTCCATGTTAGCATCTCCGTAAGATTTAATGATGACAGTGTTGATGATGGAAGCAACCAAAATACCGATGGTAATCATAAGTTGTTGAATTGCAATCATAGTACCTCTGACGTTAGTAGCAGCAGTTTCTGCAATGTACAATGGAACAACAGCGGAGGATACACCAATACCCATACCACCGATGAATCTAGCAGCTACAAAGAACCAGAAAGCGAAAGAGAAAGTTTGAGCGGTAGCACCAAACAAGAAGAAACATCCAGACAAAATAATAGTCTTTTTACGACCCCAAACAGAAGCAAAGTAAGATACAAACAAAGCACCGATAGCACAGCCGAAAGTGAAGGAGAAAGTAGTGAAAGATTCGTTGGAAGTGTGGGATGCGTAGTCAACATAAGTACCAGTACCGTCAACATAACCGAATCCAAAGTAAGATTTGAAGGATTGCATACCCAAGACTTGTCCAATAACACCGATTTCATAACCGAAGAGCAGACCACCAATGGCTGCGGCGAAAGCTACAATAATACCGTAGTTTGTCATTTTGATATAGATTCAGATTTCCATTTGATATTTATATGGAAGGTTGCAAGGTCTCATGATCGTTAAAATTTTTTGTGTGACTGTGGGTGCCAATTTGTTATTAATGATGTCTCTACGTCGCCTGACCATGAACCGACTTGAATAATCTCTCTTAAATCCAAACGGCCCAGTTTTTTTCTCGAAAACCCTGCATATAGTAGGATCGGTGAGAGCATATTATCATCTCTTTTTTTCCACTTCATTTCATGGTTTTAGTGGGATTTTTCACTATTTTAGTCTGTGACATCTCCAAAAGGAAAGTCAAACTAATTGGTGGCACGGTTGATCAGCCTAAACCAAAAAAAGCCCACCTTTTTGGTGGAGAAAAAAGTTGTGGTAAAAACAATTGATGCAGTGAAATAACGAGGGAAGAAAGGGGAATGGCAAGTGCAAAAAAAATGAATTTCTTTACCCTAGTAGCTGAGAACTTTGCTCATTTCAAATGGATTGAATTAGGCTGGTGGCGCCCACTGGCTTAAATTGTCGAGTTGAATCAATGCTGAAAAAAGCGGAGCAAAGAATCCCGAAAATATTGAGCCTCTTTCAGTCGCTTTTTTTTCGGTTTTCTTTAGTCTGCTTTTTCAGATCAGCCCTTTGAAAAATTCCCAGTTCATCATGAGACCAACAGATTCAAAATATCGGAGCTCTTTAGTCTGCTTTTCCATACCCCTCAAAATGTTCAATAATGAATGGCAAAATGTGATTATCATGTATTTTCCCTTTAGATCCCATAATAGTTGTTTTTTGAAACATATCATATGCCGTCATGCTTAATCCTGTTGGTAGATTCACATTCCATTACTGCGGAATGTGTCCATGCGTACATTAATTAAGATATATTAGGAAATATTAAATATTTTATTGTCCTGTCAAATTCTGGATTCACTCTTTTGCTAGTAAAACACTTTTCGCAATATTTCGGTTTCCTTTTTTTCGTAGTCAATGAAAACTCTAGATTTGTCGTAGTGAACTTCCGAATATCGAATGTCTAATCCTCTGATCATATCCAAGGTATTTTTTTCAAATTTGTTCAATTCAATTTGGAAACCTTTACCAAGACTATCGCGATTCATAACACTGGTAACTATACGTTTCTTTGTAGTAAGAGAGAAAGGATAACTGTCCAAGAAGAGCACCAATTGCGCAGCAGTCCGATTATGAGATGAGTAATCTTTTGTAATGTATGCGTACTCCCTTTCCAAAACTGCATTTCCCACATCGCTGATAATCATCATAGGTTGCTGCAAGTAAACTTCAAATATCGAGGCGTCTCTGTTTTCCAAATATTCATTGATTAATCTAGCAAAATCGACATTTTCATCAACCTTGATTAAATTTTCTTTACTTTGACTTTCCATCCCTGTTCCAATTGGATGAAAATAGCATTAATTGCATCTACGAGCTGCATCTCATTTCGCAGTCCAAGCAGGAAAAGCCAAAAATAGTCGACAAAGTCCAAACTGATTCGATGCAACTTTTTCTTTGATTTATACATTCCAGTAGACTTTATTTCTATATTAGCAACTGTGCACCATTAATAAAATCATCCACAGTCTTTCCATCCGTTGTCATAAATTCATCTTGATATTCTTCAAAGTAGAACGGAAAAGTCAGAGAGGTACAAAAATCGATTTGCTCTTGAAGGTCCTCATTTGATGGAATTTCATAGAATATTAAAGTGATCGAATCCAGGATTTCCTTTTCGACAGTTTGAATGAAAACGCCTTCTTGTAATAGATACTGTTTGATTAGCGTTGGTTCGGTTTCTGAATTCAGCTTGAATTTTAAAGTATTAATATTGTCTTCTAATTCTTGTTTCTTTACTGTAATAATCTCATTCTGCGGTCCCAATTTGAATCCAATTATTGTTTGTCCCGCAAATAGAAAAGTTCCAGCCATCCCCAATTCAAAGCAGCTTTGATACAGTGATCTGGTGAATAATTGATTACCTAGAATCAAGTCCAATTACCTCGCCTCTTGATCTGAAATGGGGTCGTAAGAATCCTGATCTCTGATATTTCTGGCAAACAGAATGACATCCTTCAAATTATACTTTTTGTATTCTTCAATACGCAGCAATTCTACTCCATTATACAAACTCTTGTTGACAGAATCCGCAATCGCTCTTTCCAACAGCGACATTTCAGATGTTCAATGTCCGAAATAAGAAAACAATATTTCAGAATGTAGTGGTAATTGGATGAGATAGTAATAGCAGCTAAATTAACTCTGTCGCTGATTAACTCGACATCTCACAGGTATCAGCGAATGGGAATCATCCAAACTCAAATGCCACCTAATCGAGTAGTATCTACACTATAGCAGATGCCATAGAATCCGCTATAGAGTATTAATGGTCCTTGTAAAGAAAGGGATGCCTCCACGCCCAAAACTTCCTTTTTCAAAAAAAGCAATGAGGATATTATCGCTTCGAATTACACCAAGAAAAATTATATTACTAATAATTATAATCAGCATATATATCCTCACTGGTCGAAATTCTGGTTCTACAATGGTGAATGTTGAACCAGTCTCAAATGCACCATACAATACCAACATACTAGATTACAGAAAACCGGATTATCCAATACCAGACGGAACTGATTTAAAAACCTTTACCAATGATTTATTTCCCCCTGCTCACAATGGATACATGCTGCAAAATGGCCCTAGAATGATACAGCGCACACTCGATCGAAGACAGGACAAAATAACAATCATGATTGACCCCAATTTAAAGAGCGACTTGGACAATCTGTATAATAATGACTTTTGTCCTTCCAATCCATCCTGTGAATTCATGTACACCGACGACTATGATTTAGTTTCAGAACAAGCAGACACGTACATTACCAACATTACTAAAGGGATATTAGTCAAAGACGCAGCCCTGCACTTTACAAAAACAGTGTATCTATCCAGCAATGAACGACCAACTGGCCGCTGGCTTAGAAGTAGGAATTGGTATGGAACAGACATCTTTGCAAGTTATGCTCCAGTACCAATCTATTACGCAGGCGAATTATTTGCAAGACCAATGTTCTTTCCAATTTATAATACAAACATTACCAAAGCGCAGTTGCTTCAACCTATTGATTTCAACAAAAAGATACCAATGGTTACAATTATATTTGAAGACGGATATTGCACAGAATATACAAACAAATACAAGGCGTATGAACTAGCAAAAAATATTTCTTATCTCCCTGTAAAGATATTTCCACCACAATGCCGTTTATTCCCTAACAGATCACCGCTCGATTCGGAATGCCAAGATAACCTGGATTGTTTCCTTAAAAAATCTACCTCTGCCGTTATCATTGATACTAGATACGAAGATGACTTTGTCCCACGAATGTTTTGGAACTCAATCAGCTATGGAACCAGTGTTTTGTATCTCTGGAGGCACAGGATATGGAAACTTGCCCCACCAAACATTGTACGACCAATGTTAAACTTTGAAATCAATGCAAAAGATATAGAATTTCTAATGGAAATGTCAGAGTTGGACGCTTTAGAATTCGGATTTTCATTTAAAAAGAAGGGTTTAACAAAAGAAATGGAGAGCGTTTTAAATTTCTCCACCAAAAACTTTCCTTGTAGGCTCTGTGAGCATGTTGCAATCAGAAAAAAGAGTACCAAATGTATGCTTGATTTGGTCAGCAGAGAAGAAATGCAGAATGTGCGAAGTGTAAACGACTATCTACCAAAAGAACAAAAAATTGATGGACTTGGAGTTTTAGAAGGATTGGTTGATTCAGTGCACATTATGCACTACTCAAAGGCATCCAAGAGGAGAGAGTTTATTCTCAAATTGTTCAAGAAAATGCAGATTGAAGCTAATTTCATTCTAGGGTTTGATAAACAAGTCATTCCGGAAGGTTTTCAACAATGTGTAGTTGGAGATCGAGAAGCGCCTTCATATCTAAAAAGGCAAGAAGAGGGACATACACTATCTGGCGGAGAATTATCGCTAAGCGTGAAAAGCTTTTATGCATATTACCAACTTCTCTTAAACAACCACAAAAATACAATGACGATTGAGGATGACATCTGGCTGCATCCTACTGCTTCGGAAACAACACTTGCAAATGTGCTAAGGTATGTACCTCCAAATTATGGAATCATTCAGTTGGGGCAATGCTTAGCCTCAAAGGTGGATCCTTTCGACAAAGGAATAGAACGCAAGCAACCAATACGGCAATTATATGCTCATCTGGGAGATTGGAAGCATTGTACATCTTCCTATATTATATCGAAAACCGGCGCGATATTGATGTTCAAATCGCTTCCATTGTCATTTGCAATTGATCTCCAAATGATGGGTGCTAGGATTGAAGGAGGTGAAGAACATGGTGGCATTGAAAATCCAGACCACTCTATATACGGAGTGTGGCCCTCGATCTTTGTCGCTAGTGAAGATATAAACAAGCAAAGTTATACTGGTATTCGAGCAGTTCCAAAGAAAAAGAAGCAATAAATCCAATATATGAATAATTTTGAACCATGGAATTTTTTGAAGAGAAAAAAGTGTAAAATGGAGGAGAGTGTTCCTCTTCACTCAGAGATAGAAATTAAATCAGAGTCAGTGATCCATGTACATAATATCGATGCGGTTCCAAACACCATCGGTTCTTCCATTGATGCTGTTCCTACTAAAGGTTCGCCAACCACTCCAACAAAATCGAAAAAGGAGCCTAAACCAAAAAAGCCTGTAGATATGAGCAAAGTAAGGAAGTCAGAGAGAGAAAAGGCGAAAATTAGTTATCAGGAGGGTGGGGAAGTGGATGAATACAAATGGACAAAAATACTCGCCAAGAGAGAATTTCAGGAGGACAATTTTCGGAGGATGGATGGCAGGGATGCAAATACAGAGTGGATATATAAAGAAATGCTGAAAAATCCAGTACTTTTCCCTACACCTGATGGTGACTAATTTCTAATGTAGGACTGGAAATGACTATGCCACCATCTGATTTGACTGTAAATCAAGTCGCAGATATATGCGGACCTGAAAAGGATGTTGATGTTGTACAAGTAGCCACACAAAAAGGATTGAAAATGAAATTGAGAGAGTGGGCAGAATATTTCAATCTGCCTCCAGAAAAGAGAGCTAGAATATTGAATGTCATTAGGTACTTTAAATTCTTAAATAGTTTGGAAATTGGGTCTGGTGAGTTTGGGAAAATGATTAAAAGACCAAGCTATGTTCGTCAAGTGGATTGGATTGACAACATTTGGCCATCCAAAGACATAACTCCGGAATACCCCAAGGTCCAGTTGTACTGCTTAATGGGTGTGCAAGACAGCTACACCGATTTCCACATTGATTTTGGGGGATCGTCTGTATTTTATCATGTGTTGAGTGGGGAAAAGATTTTCTATTTTATAGAGCCTACAAAAGCTAATTTGGATATTTACAAGAGATGGTCAATGGACCCTGATCAATCAAACATATTCCTTGGCGACTTGGTGGATAAAGTGGTTAAAGTCCGTCTGGTAGCTCAAAATACCATGCATATTCCTTCAGGATGGGTAACTTTGACTGACAAAAGATTCATGCTGTATATACCCCTAAAGATACAATGGTGATTGGTGGAAATTATCTCCATTTGTATGCTGCACAAATGCAGATTGATATTGCCAAAATGGAACGGGAAACAAATGTTCCGTTAAGATTCAGGTACTCTTTGCTCACCCTAGATTTCCATATTTCGACAAAATGCACTGGTACGCAGCAAAAAAATACATGAAGCTCCTAAAAGACCCTTCCAATTCAATCCCAATTATTGATTTGCAACAGATACAAGTACTTATAAAGTACTTGATTCCTTTATCCAAAACAATCGATGATTTTCAGTCTACTTCTAAAAATGATCGCAAATTGGTCAAAGCTACGATACCAAAAGGGATCAAGAATATAAAGCTGCTACTGGATAATCTCAATACTGCTTTCCGATCCAGACTCTTGCACATTCCATTTGCACCAGAGATCGAATGGGAATCAGATGACAGCGAAATGGAGTTTTTAGATTCAAATGATGAAGCAATAGTCAAAGTCGACGATGATTATAGTGACGGTGAAATCAAGGGAAAAAAGAAACGCAAAAAGAAACGTAAACTCAACCCAAAATCAGATATAACCTTTCCAATAATTCCTAACCATAGTATTCAAGTATAATATAATCTGTTGATTTATTCTTGAGTGTATGCAAAGTAATCGTCCAGGAAGGAATTTAATCCTTTTTGGATTTGCTCACGATCTTTTTCAACCATCAAATGACTGTAAAGCACTGTGCTTTGTTCGTAATTAACACTAATTTTCTGAATAATGTCTGATACAACCTGAATTAATTATTATTACCAGTGTCTTGAATAAATCCACGTCTGTTTGGATAATATCCACAACCATCTCTACAAAATCTTCTCTTAAGGGAGAGTTTTTCAACAGTACTTCAAAGATAAACAACAACAGAGGTTTGAACACACCAGTCTTGAAATATTCAGTATCATAAAACCTAAATTGAGAATTTATCTGTTGAATAGTTGCAATATTCGTTCTAGCTACATCCAATTCAGGAATATTAAATGAACCTACAAGTAATTGAAGCAACAAGAGAAAATCACCCGTATTAGCTTTAAAGTAGTTCCAATGATTTAAAATCAACTTTCCTACCAATTCAAAATACAATATTTGCGTATCTATATCCCTAATGTGGGTCACTTGAGGGTAAAACACTTGGACAAAAGATATGAAGGATGGAATCAAATGGTCAAATATTTTCGAGGTTTCTCTTGCCACTGCCTCCAATAAATGCAACTTGTTTGAAAGCAGATTCTGGTCTTGCAATACAAATGATTGAACTAGCTTTGTGAGATCCGTTACAGTATCCTTTGGTATTTTTGTCTTGTACATTTCAATCAATTTCGTAGAAAGATTCAGTAATCTTTCTAATCCATCTATATTAAAGTCAATTACCAGTATCGTTCTGAAAAGCGAATATTAGCTTTGGAATGTGATGGAATACTGGTTGAATGGCTGCCAGCGTGACTTCTCTTGAAGAAAGAGATGATTCTTTAGTGCTGGTTAAAACAGAATCAAGAATGTTGAAAGTAACTAGCAAATTTTTCCTTGTTTGTTCAGGATTATCTACCGTTTCAAGGTTACAAAAATATTCGATATTGTTCACACATGGCTTCAAAAAATCACTAAACTGTTGCGCTCGGGTTTTCCAATCTACTTGGTTTGGTTTGACATCTTGTGGAAAATAGATAAACACGTTTGTAGCAAAGTTCCACAGTAAAGAATATACCTTTTCGTTCATATCAGTATTGTATATTCCCATCAATGTACTATTAACACTTTCCATATTTAGTAAATTTGGTTTTAGAGTTTTCGTCAAATTAATCATAAAATTCAAACAAGATTCAGCAGTTTTTTGTGGACCTTGGATAGCTTTTAATGCATAGTTTGTAAGGTGACAAACAAGATTACTAGTGTTTTCTGGATCCAAAGTATTGAATCTTTGAATCCACGGAATGAATAATGTAAATGTTTCATAAACCAAACTAGTAGTGTTTTTTTCTATTGGAGAGCCAAAAGTGCAGTCTATGGAGGTTGCAGTAGTAGGAGAACTGTATTCAATTTCCAAGGCATTAATTAGTTTTGTAAACATGTCTAAAACAAATTGTTTCCTTTCTTGAAATTCTTCACAAAACAAGTTTGCTAGTCTTCCAATAATAACAATTCCCTTTTCATCGACGTTAAACATTTCAATAACGTGCTTATTTTTCAATACAATTTGTTCAATCAAATCCAAGCAATTATCTTGGTTTGGAAGAATGTAAATCAAATCTATAAATACTGGTGAGTTTGTAATTGATACAAACGTTTCCCATATTTTAAGGATTGGTAATAGTTCTTGATTGAGATATTTAAGTGTGAAGTTATAGAATAAAACAAGGATTTCTTGGTAGTCTATTTCTAGTTTCTTTAAATGCATTGTAAATAGATCTGTAAAATCTATAAATAACTGAAGAAATTCCTCATCGTCAACTTCATTGATTATTGATTTAAAAAAATCAATCAAGAGGTGCAGTTGTTTTTGGTTTGGTTGTTTTTTCAACAGTAATTCATTCAAGCAATTGATTGATTTAATCTTGTGCTCAGTGAAACAATGTTTGAACAAAATCAAAAGTAATTCATCTTTTACCGGGACGGTTTGCGATTGAATTAGTTGATATAGACAATCGAATAACTTTTCTTGCTTGATATTCTTGCTATTGGGCAGAGTTGGTAATTCGGAATCTTGCAGAGAATGTAAAATCAAGCCTAATAAATCAGGAGATATTTGCTTTAGCTGTTCTCTGTAAAATATTTTCTCTTGCTTTGTTCCTTTGTGATTCTGATACTCTTCTATTGATATCGCAAGCAAGACGAGAAAATTATTGAAATCAATGTTTCGCAATTCGTACAAATCGTGAAAATAATTTGGCCAATCGCATTTACTCGCCATTGAAATTGTTTTCCCCAATTTGTTGAGAACGAAATTCGGCAGCGGATTAAAACTTAATTTAAACAGCTTTTCTCTGTACTTTTTATCCTTGTAAATCTGATGATACTAGATTAAGATAAATTACTTCAAAACAAGAAATAAAGTAAAATGATGCGAACGGTGAATAGAAGAAATTGTCGAATCCAAAATCTACAATTTCCTTTTTAGTTTTCAATTCCTGAATTACAGGTTCGAGTTCCTTTTTCCTCTGGTTATTTTGTGTCTCGAAATATTCCTGAATCAATTCTATTTGCATTATTCTATGGAAATTTTTTTGTTTACTAAAATCTCAAAAATGAAGCCTGGGATGATTCACTTGAGGAACAAGAAACCTCGCCCATCGACAATGAGGAAATCGCAGATTAAAAAAGTTCAGAATATTCAAAACAAACCGAAAAAGAGTACAGAAAGGAAACCGAGGGAAAAGAAGGAAAAGAAACTCATTGATACGAATGAGATGTTTGAATTAATTAATGAAATCAACAACAAGGAAGATGAAAATATTAACAGTAAAATCAAGCGAAATAAGGAAAAGCAAGAGCAGGATAAAATCCACCAGGAAAACAAAAAGAAATTTAAACAAGAAAAAATGAATAAATTAAAGCAAGCAAAAGAATCTGTTTTGGAAGCGAAAAAGAAAATCAAAAAAGAAATACCAGTAGTAGAAAAGCCACAAAAGAAACGAGTATCATTTGCATAATATTATTAATATATTTAATTAGCACGTGAATAATTAAAGTAAGTCTATTGTAAGATAATTGAAAGTCTATTGAAAGGTTAATAATTTGAAAAACTTTTTTAAAAAAAAATATGAATCTGTTTCAAAGTAATTTAAAACGGTTCACCAAATGCGTATACCAATCCAGAAGTAATCCAATTCGCTTATATTCTACATTCGACTATAGCACAGATTTGTTTGACAAATTTCAAGAATCTTTAAAGCAGAAATCCCCCACCAGTTTTGGATATTTCACAAAAATTCTCAATGATTTGGAGTTGATCAAGCAGCTGAAAACAGAGCATTTTTATACTCTATGTTTATTGGCAAAGAATGAAAGCAACTTGGAGCAGTTCAACTATATTCTCAAATCAATGGAAAAAGTCGATTTGAAACCGAATACAAAATTTTACCTTTTGAAAATATCTCTGCTTGGATTATGTAACGAATCACTGGGATTGTTAAAGACAATTGAACCAAATCATAGTGTCTACAATGTATTTTTAAAGCTTTATTTTAAAAAGCCACTAGACCAATTGCTACAGTTTATTGAAATGATGAAAAAAGAAATTGATTTCAATATTGTTATTTATGACACTTTAATCAATGGGTTCATGGAAATTGGAAAAAGGGATTTGGCATTGGAATATTTTAATCAAATTGGAATAGATTTCAAATCAAAAAAGTCAAGTAATGAAGATGACTTGGTTTCTCTCTTGAGTGAAACAGACGACTCTAAACAAATCTATGAAAAGAAAGATGAAACAGTTGGGAAATCTCTCAAACCAAGTAGATATACTATTGTTACGTTCTTGAAGCTTTTTGCTGAAGACTATGAAAAACAATTGGAAATATTTCAATATGCCAGAAACGAAAAGTTGGTTGACAATTTCGTTTGTTCGATAATGATTAGTAATCTTACTAAACTAAACAAAAATATTGATATTGTCATGGATTATTTAAATGGTAGAGAAGTCGATCCTGTCCTTAACCAGTCAATCATTAACTACTATGTGAAAAGGAATGAATTTGATAAAGTACAAGAATATCTATGTAAAACCGATAATTCAATATCAACATTTACTGTTCTTGAAGGACTATGCAAGAACAATTCTCTTAGCGCGTATGAATTCTTGTTGGAATTAAACAAGAATGAAAAAAGCACTTTGGTAATGTTTAGAACTGTGCTGGAACACCTTAAAAACGATCAGCATTTCGATGAATTTCACTTTTTATTTTCTCAGTTGAAACTAGAACCAATTCTACCGATATACAACATAATGTTGGATGGATGTGTTAAAGAATTCAACAAGGAAATGTTCCATAAATACTGGGAAATGTTAAACAAGAAAATGAAGCCAAATCAAATAAGCTATACGAAAATGATTGATATGGGGATTAAATCTGGTGATTTTGAAGGCTGTCTAAAAACAATTCTGCAGATGGAAAAAGCAAAGTTTTCTATAAAGACAGAAACTCTTTTGTCTGTCCTAAGGCTTGGACTAATCACTAGAAAACTCAAAGATATTCTAAGATTAATTCCAATAATCAAGCAGAAGAACACTGATTTGCAGATACTAAAAGATTATTCTCCTCAGTTCCAGAGTTTATTGGTGAATCTATTCAAACAGAGCCAAGACACGAAATTGTTATTGTCTATTTACAAAGAACTTGTTCCTAATCCTTCACCGGAGCTACTCTTGTTGATTATGGACACATACAGAAAGGAAAAGAATTTAGTCCAGGTGATAAAGATATGGAGCATGTTACAAACTAATCCATCAGATAAAGCTATTGAAGTACTGCTGCAGTCAATCAAAGAGCTAGGTAAAGAGCAAACTAGTAGGACAGTAACAAAGATGATTAGGGAAAACAACTACAAGTTGAATAGTCAGGCACAAAGGTATTATTTTGAATTGGTATTCAAGTATGGCGATTTGCAAGAAAAGAAGGATTTGATATTTGAAATCAAAGAAAAAGAGTTTGATTTTAGTTTGCAAGACTATAATGTTAGGGATAAACAGTTTGAAGAGTTTGTCCAAGAATATTTTCCTGAACTGCATAGTAGAGATGAATAAGCAACTGATTTTATTTAGTAAATAAATGGAATCAACTTGTATGGTACTTTTTTGCAGTATTCGTCCCAGTATTTGCCGTATTTACCAACCAATCTCAAATGGTCTCTTTCAATTCTTTGGCAAAGTAAGATTGTCATGTAGACAATGTAAAAGTATGGTAAAATGTAACCATAACCGCAAGTCATACAGAATGCAAGAGACATTAGTAAATCACCGACATAATTGAAATGTCTGCTGATTCCCCAATAACCAGAAGTGAGTAACAAAGATCCATGAACTTTGCCATCAGAAGTAACAAAGTTGGTACGAATGTATTCAGCTGGCTTACCCCAAATCAAGCATTTACCATTTGTTGATCGAACTAAATCTTTTTGGTTGTTTACTGTACGGAAAATATAGTACCCTACCATGCCAATTGTAAAAACAAGGGTAAAGTATTCAAATGATAAATCAAGTGGATGGCGAAGTAAAAAGTGTGATTGCAGAGTATACTAGCTTTAGAGAAAAATTACCATGTATGGTAACCAAACAGAATCACCCCATGCAAGATAGAATCCAAAATGATCATGTGCGATATCAATAGTTCGCAAATACCAATCCTACCATTAACAAGAATTACTTCATGGTAAAAGAAATCCAATACGTATACTGCATGCAAAAAGTTTAGCAAAATCATAGAGTTGGTAACATATCCAATCTCGTTGTATTGAGCAGCAGCAAAAGACAAATTGATCAAAGTCCATGCAACAATCCCAGGACGGCCATTGTGGAACAACTTGAAATCAAAGTATTTTCCGAATCTAGGGTTGAATTCAATACCCATAAACATATCATACATTATAGAGTTGGAGAATTTGCGATCTGCAGGATGGGATGGGAAAACATGGGCTTTAAAGTAAGCAAATCCAGTTAAAAAGTATCCATAGGCAGTGGCTGCAATCATCAAAGATCCCCAATTATCCGCAATGATGGAAGCGTCAAACAATTTGTAGCGGAGAGATCCAACTAGGAATAAAGCGTGGGTTACAACCCATGCGAGTAATCCATTAACAACGTAAGGCAACTTGTGTCCAGCAGGAGTCATTTGACCACTAAGATTAATGTAGAGCTACTATCCAATTTTTCCAGGCAAGAATGTGTAAAGGGCGGCTTGGAAAAATAGCCATCCAAAGTATAGTTGAAAGCCATACACAGTTGGCTTTGGGAAATAATCCATCACGAATTTCTCCCAACCATTTTGAACCGCAAATTCAACTGGGCTGACGATTGAGCATTGGAACGAATCGCATGCCAACCAAAAGAATAATACTATTGTTGGGCAGAAGGCCATCATAAAGAAACATCCAGCGACAGTCCAGTTACTGATTTCTACATTAGAATGAGTGTACCCCAAGATCTACCCCAATTCGTGGCCTTTTCATCCACAGCTTCGGGTTTAGTTTCCTCTTGAACTTTTTTGACTTCCTTTACTGTCTTTCTGGAACGAATATTAATTTCTTCCATCAGATCTTGTTTTTCTGCCAACATTTTGGGAAAGTTGTGGTTCATAAGCCACCTGAATTTAAAGGCAATTTAATCATATGCTTTGTGAGAGCTTGATGGAAATTGTTTGGCAATGGATCCGCTCTTCCACAATGCTTCCGGCGAGATTGATTCAAAGTTTCCAATCTTTGAAACTTGGATCTTCTTGGTCTTGACAAAAAGAGTGTTGTCTGTTGATCATTGTTTTGCCAATGCAACTAAAAGCAGAAGCGAGGAACAATACCGCCAGGCCTAAAACAACGAAATCGGCTGTAAAAAATCCCTCATCTCCTAAACTTACTTCAAAGTCTACTCCGAATTTGAAATCAGAGTATTGGACAGTAAGCTACGGAAAGAGCTGCCGAAATGGCTTTTCTTGTCGCGAATGCAGAAAATTGATTCCTCTGAATGCAGATATAGCTGTCCGAGATGGCAGAAAAATGAGGCTGTTCTATCATAGAGAATGCTTCTCTGATAATCCAGATCCTCGCTCACAAGAAAACTCTTCTTTTCAAAAGGAGCAAGACAGGTAACTGAAAATTAACAAGATTTGGGTCAAGTTTCCAAATACAAGCTCCCGCGACAAAGGGAAAAGGCAAGTGGTCTACTTCTAGCTATGGATATACTCCAAATAAATAATATTCACTATATTTCTACAAACTTTTCATGATAAAATTCCTTCATTTTGTACTCCATCAACTCTGCTGCACCTTCCGTCCAATCCTCCTGCGACTCTCCATATATCGTAAACGGTGGAATGACTGTGCCTGGTGGTATAATTGTCCCGTCGAGTATTTTACAACAGTCTTTAATAACAACAGATCCTCCCTGGGTTAATTCTGCTTACTATTACACAATTTTTGCCTATATGAACAAAAGAACCGATCGCAGCTGCTTCCACCAGGGTGTTATCATCAATAAATACATAATCCCCAACTTTGCACGGGAAGTGACTAAAAGTTTGTTTGTACACTTTGAAAGGCGGTTTAATCACCACATTCTTTCCAGTATAGCAATATGATCCCATTTGAATTGCAACAGCTGGCCCCGCAGCAGATCTTCTCAAATCCCCTCTTAAAATCGCTTGTCTGTCAACAATGCAGTGATCCTTCAACCCTATATTATCCCCTCCATATATGAGAGCGTCTTTTGCAATTTTGTTCCCCGCTCCTGTGAAAAAGAATCCTCCTTTTGAGTAATGTATTTTTGGTTGCTCCATGAAAAAAATAAGAAATTCGCGAAATGTCCAAAGATGAAGAATTATTCAACTACTGCTTAAATCGGATCGATTATTCTATTCAAGGTATTATTCGGATAATTTTAGAGTTGGAAAAGCGAGAATGGATTCAAAAAGATGTCGCTACCAAGTTGAGAAAGCTATTACCACCCCCAAATATTTCTAGTAAGAATAATCTTCCTTCTGAACCAGTGCCAAAGCCTCGGATGCCGTCAGCACCACCCTCTGCATTAAAAGGAACAGATAACACGTTGAAAGCTCCAGAGATTCAAGAGAGTAAGCCAAATATTCAACTTGCGCGAAATGTAAAACCTACTGCCGATCAATCAGAAGTAATTCCACCAGTACAGCAAAGGAAAACAGAAATGCCTATTAGGAAAGTGGAAAATGATACACAAAAAGCTACACCATTCAACCCCGCAAGAGAGTCAATGAAGCCATCTCTTCCTACTAGAGATGCTACAGTCAACGAAAATAAACCAATGATTCCACTTCCATCAAGAGAAAAAATACAGCCAAATACTATACCACAAAATAGACAGAGTCTGGCTCCACAATTACCTGTAAAGAATATCAAGCAAAGTCAATCTATCCCAGTTCAAACTAAAGTTGGAGATGTTCCTGTAGAAGTGTCAGTCGATTCTGCGGTCGCTGCTTCAGTTGCCCAAAAAGCAGTAACAAGTGGTGCTGCGTTCCAGTTGGCGAAGGGAATAAAACCCAAAATGGGAGCCGATGGAAATGTTTCGTTTACTGTTGATCCAAAATCGGCTGCACAAGCTGCAAAAACAATGCATAACACTGGTGCCACCAAAGAATTGATTGGAGGTATGCAAGTAAAAGCAGATGTTGGAGGAAACCAAATCCCGATATCTGGAAAATCGTTACAATATGATACTCCGCCGAAACAACCAAAACAACCAGTTCAACCAAAGCCAGAAGGAAGGTCTATCCTGGAAGGGCTACCAGCACCTCCTCCACGAGTGTTTACAAAGCCAAAAGTCCCACCAGGCATGCCTCCACCTTTAAATCAAACAAATTTGTTGGCCTCCAATCCCAGTCATGGACCACCTCCTGCCTATTCAGAAACCCCACCTCCTCCGCTACCAAAGAGACAGTTTGTAAAAGTGGTAAAAGATTTTAATGGAATGGAAGAAGGTGACTTGGCAATACGCGTAGGAGAAGAAGTTGCAATTATATCTTCAGGTAAACTGAATTTGATTTAGTGGATGAGAATTGGTACGAAGGTGAAATTGCCGGAAGAAAAGGAATCTTTCCGAAAGCATTTGTAGTCTCAAAATAATTGTAAAAATCGGTTGAATTTTCTTGTCATATGAGTCGCAGTTTTTTGTTTTTCTTTCAGACATCCAATGAAACAAGACGTAACTTTTGGACATGTCCAGTACACGCAAGAAGAGATTCGCATTTTAACACACTCGCTTGAACTTCAGCTTGGTCGTAAGTGTTCGCTTAATTTCAGCCGAGTACGTTTCTGAACGAAAAGGTCCGAACAATGCGAAACTGCATTATCTGGAAGGGTGGAAGCTGGTAAATCTTGCAAACGAGCAGTTTGGGTTCAACGGATGGTCAAGCTCTATCGTTAATCAAACGGTTGATTTTGTGGATTGCGATCAGGGAAAGTACAATGTTGGTATATCAACCATTGTTCGGGTTACGCTTAAGGATGGTAGTTATCATGAAGTAGTTGCGCATTCATTGTAGGATGTTGGCTATGGTAGTATTGAGAACTGTCGGTCAAAAGCTGGTGCAATTGAAAAGGCGAAAAAAGAGTCAGTTACAGATGCATTAAAGAGAGCTTTCAAGCATTTCGGAAATAGTTTAGGGAATTGTTTATATAATAAGGATTATTTGAAAAAAATCAGTCGAATTAGTGCTCCTCAGGTTTATTGAGTGTAATATTTAGGCTAGGGCTTTAGATCCCAACTCTTTGTATCGACAAAAGGAGTTCCGCTCCAATGTTTCTGCACCAAAAGCCATTCCTCCACCTTCTGTGTCAACAACAGCCAAGGTAGTCCCAGTGCCTCCTCCAGCAGATGTCCCACCAGCAGCACCGCAAATTATAGAGAAGGATGAATTCATGGACTCTGGTTAATTATTCTAATTTAGATGATGATTTATACATGAATGCAGATCTTGAATGTATCAATGCATCATTTCTGGAGTCAAATAATGGCAACAATATAACAGACGACATTCAAAATACTAGTGCAAATAATAATGGAAACTCTGCTGCTGGAAATAACCGAGACGAACGCAAACAGCCAAACAGTTTAGAGTTCACCCCAGCATCAAAAGTAATTGCCCCGCCAAAATTACAACAGTACAAGCTATCCGCCCGAAATAGTTATTCAAAAAGAAGTTCAGAGAATGTTCAGCAACAACAGCTAAAAAAGTCCAAAACTGATGAAATTGTGTAGATTTAATAAAATACGTAAATTTTTAAACTACCATTCCATTATTGGTTTGATTATCAGTATTTTCTGTTTCAGGGAACCCAACCGATTCTTCGTTCATCTCATTGATGTCTGGCAGCGCCTCTGGCCTTGTAATTGGAACATGGGTATGAACGGGTTGTTTTGCATACTGTCGAGAAATCGGTTTTCTAATGAGACTTTCAATCTCTTCTTTAACTGCTTCAATTTGCTGTGCCTGCGTTTGGACGAGTCTAATTAGTCGTTCCCTTTCTTCAACATCCTTCTTTTGTTGCCCAGATAAATCAGTAGTGACTACAGTCTGACTAACATTTAGAGCCTTTTCTAAATCTGCTTTCTGCTTTTGTAGACCAACTAGACTCTCCAGCTTGACTGTATTTTCTCTAATCACGCTGATCAATCTTTCCTTTTCATCTCTAATTTTATGCTACGTTAACAAGCCTTTACCTCTACTTCAGCGACTTCTTTCAATCTTTTTAAGTCTTCTTTTTGGAGCTTTTCTTTGAGTTCGTCAGCAGTTTTATTCACGCTGAGCCGTTCCAACTTTTCTAAATCTACAATTTGGCCAAATTTCAGCATTTGGACATCCTTGGCGCGTTCTGAAAGTTCTGCAACTTTTTGCTGCTTTTCTTTTCTGCTCTTGTTGAAGCTAACATGATGCTTTCGTAATTCTCTATGCTGCTTTTTGATGTCGGCCTTTTCCTGGTGTAATTCCCTGATTCTTCTTTTCAATTGTATTAGCCCTTCATTGTAAAACACCAAGCAAGAACTCATATCTTTGGGGAAATTGTCGTTTTCAAGGTATTGGATTTGACTAAATCTAAGAGGTACAACGACGTCCAGTTCATTTAATTTCCTCTGCTTTTGAGTCTGGAATTCTTGGATTTCAGTTTCTGCATTTTTTAATCCCACATCAATGACTTTTTCCTTCTTTAGCAACGAGTCATTTTCTTTTTTCAACATCTGGGTTATTTATATCGAACCTCTACTGATTTTTGAACTTCAGAAAGGATTTCCTCTTGGTCTAAACGCCTTTCTCGGATTTCCAATACCTTTGACCAAATATGTTGATCACATTCAGGAGGACAAACTTCTTCAAACTCTATATCTTGGGTGTCTTCACTATTGTATGATGATGCGTCGGATTCACTGTCATCATCTTCTTCCTCCATATCTTCCTCATCCTCGTTTCCTTCCTTTGCTTTTTTCTGAGTTAATACATCTTTACTTTTGCACGTTTGATTTTTCTCTTGAACACTTTGGTCAAAAACTCTTCATTCTTGTTATTCTCCCCGATAATCTTTTTGTATTCTTCATGAATTTCTCTTTCCTTTTGAATAACGGCCTCAATCTCCACCTTTTTGAGATTAAGTTTTTCTCGATATTCTGCAAGCTGAGTTAAGCAAAGAGAACCTTTGTGTCTATTTCGTGCTTTTCCGCTTTCTTGGCGTCCAGTTTGTCGGCCAAGGCATTGTCTGTTTGTTCAAATTCCTTCAGCAACATCCATTCTCTAAATAATAGTTGAATCTTGATGTCTGCGAATTTCAAATCTGACATTAAAGTAAAAGTACCTGCTGCCAGCATCAATCTTTCTTTTGCAAGCAAGGCAATCATTTTATCGAATCTTTGTATCCCCACGTCGATTTCCTAGAATTAATATCATGGTACATTGATGAGATTCGTTTTCTCGTATTGTAATTGGATAATCTTAATCTTGGTCTCTGACATTTCTTGCTCTGTAGCAGCAGCTTTTTTTGTAGTATCCAATAAAGTTTTTGAATCTGATGAGGTTGGAGACTCAGTTACTGTAACTGGTTCCGGCTTCACGTTCGCTGGCTTTTGCATTGGTTTTTCTTTTGAAACGTTGCCGAAACCCATAGGATCATCGCCCTTTGACTTTTTGGAAGATGCGTTTTCCAATTCCTCTTTTTGCAATTGTGCAATATCAGCGTCAGTGATTATATTTCTATTTTCTGGAAAGCAACTTTCCTCTATTTCTGGTTTATATTCAACATAGGTAGCGTTTTCTCCCAAAGCAATCAATTTTTGGTTTAATTCTTTCAGTTTTTCGTTGCTGTTTATAATCAGCTCTGCCAATTGTACCTTCTTTGTTCTTAGGTTTAGTACCTTTTCGTTGAATTGCTAAATTTAAAACTAATTACTTCTTTCAAGTTTTTCACACTTTCATTCAATAACATAATTTGCCTTTTCTTTTTGTCGGCATCCACTCTTTCACTTCCAGGAACAATATAATTTGCAGCAGTCTTCAACTTGTAATCTCCCATATTATTAATTGCATGTCTTATAGCGGCAACATCTTTAGGATCTTGGTATTTGTCATCAGGCTTAGAGTCCATTAACTGCTTCCAAATTGCAGTTCTTTCTGCACGAAGTTGTTTGCGTGCCTCTAGTTTCTTAATTTTCTGAATTAAATGATACCATTACCTTGTTGTTCAGCTTGGAATTTGCACCTGTCTGGTCCTGCTTGCTTTCTGTGACTGCTTGAGCCTTCTCTACATTTTCAACAACTGTTTCCACTTTGCCTGTTGCCTTTTCATTTTGGGTAACTACAGGTTGAAGTATGTTTTCCAATTGCTGACCAAGCTTTAACGTCCTAAATGTTGCCACAGATGCCAGAGTTTGGAATGCCTTGATCTCTATTCTTTCTGTTTGCAAAGGCTCCAAGAACTTTCTATAGAGCTTTTTGGGGCCGATCGATTCTTTCTCTGAAATCCATGCCATTTCTTTATGGAGCGTTTCTTCCTTTTCTTTGGCCATTTTTTCAATGTCTTGTCTCAAAAATAGGTCAACACATATTTCTGACCTATCCAACTTTTTGCTAGCTGGAGCATTTTCATTCTCAGCAATGATGGAGCTGAATTCAACTCTTAATTCATGAATTTGATTTCTGATAATCTGCTTCCTGAACTCGGCTTGCTCTAATTCCTTGTCTTTTTCTGATTTCAATTTGGCTTCTTGAATTGAATAGCTATTTGGATCGGAAATATCTTCTGGTTGGCCAAATTGATTGAGATGTTCTTCAAAATTTTCAAGTTCTGATTCTTTTTCGATTTCTACTGTAGTATTTCTCCACAAGAATATTCCGCCATCTGCACCAGAGCTAATTAAGAAGGACTGGTCATAGGACATCGCTATCGCGCTTACCGATCCAGCTACTATATCATGCAAGTGTCCAATCCATACTTGCCCGTTGATGACTATACCCCAAGGAGGGTTTTTGATGTTCAGTTCCGGCATATCTGGTTTGAGGGCTATCAGAGTTTGCTGAATCAAACTTTCCATATTCTTGGAATAGTCAGCATATGTTTCGTGCAAATCCAACAAATGATTTGCATTGAGGTCATATTTTGCAAACCCGAATCGTATCACCACGCTAACACCATTTGCAGTGCCCAAGAATAAAAATTGATTTGAGCTGTCTGGGTGCATGTTGATTACTTTACCAGGGATTGTTGCTATCAATTTACTCCAACTAGGATTGATGTAGTGGCTTATTCTCACTTCCGACTCTTTTTCTTCATTCATTACCGAACATAAAAAGAAGCCTTCCTCAAGACCGTAAAATGCTGTGTAATATAACGCTGAACCATTCAAAAGCAATCCCTTCTGCTTTTTCAATGATTCTACAGACAAAGTCAAATTGTTTTTCGACAAAAGGTTGGATTTCGAACTTGTTTTGTTCTCCAAAGCATTTTCTTGGGCTTCTTCAACCTTTTTTTCTTCCTCTACTTCTTTGACGACCTTTTCCGGTATTTTATATTTCCAGTTCTCCACCCTTAGTACAGAATGGCTGATTTCGTACGATGTGGTTGAATCAAACGAAAAGTCACTTGGAATAAAGCAACTAAATATTTCCCCGTTCGACAAGTTAAACATTAGTCTTCTTCCTTGTATCGCAGTGCCTTTCTTTCCAGCACCTGCAATTTGATCTTGAGAGTTTATCTGTGAGATAGATTTAACAGCATGATCAAAGGTTAAAAAGCCAATAGGTGATATGGATACTGAATTTTTGGTAAAAGGAAGAGATATTTTCCCGTCACTGTCCCTTTTGTAATCAAGATTAAATATGAATATCGAGCAATCCTCTGAAGCACTAATCATGTATTTCCCGTCGCTTGTGAAATATATTTGGTTGATTGCTTTTTTATGTGGTTTGAGGACATATTGAAGAATGAAACCTGCAGCGACGGTAGAAACTATCCTGATTACCCCATCTATAAACCCTAGTGCTACAGTTGACCCCATTGCATCCAAGTTCTAATTTAGAAATATAATTACCGCAGGTACATACGAGATATAGCTACCACCTTGTGGATAGTGGATCTTGTTCACCATACTCCTTGCTACATAGTCATACACATGCAATTTTCCATCTTTTCCTAAAGATGACATTTGATGTTTTAAAGGACTGGTAGCAACCCCAGCTACTGCTCCTGAATGGAATGATAGAATCTTCTCACTGGTTCGCTTATGGAGATCCAACTTCATTAAATGTCCTTGCTGATCCTGAACCAAGTAATCGTGGGTTGTACTTGGGAATCGGGTGATAGATTTAATCTAAATTAGTAATCAGTACTTTCACATCTTTTGCAATCAGTATTTCGTCTATTGGTTCCAATTCAAAAACTCTAGGGACAGAAACTGAACTGCCCCCTTCACCTGAAGCGGATACAACGTCGGCGTTATCTATGGTTTCCAAGTCCCATACCCGAACAAAACCATCTTCCCCACCGGTAATCACTTCTCCTTCTCCTAAAAGTATAATTTCAATAGGGCCTTGGTGACAAGGTTTTTTGCCTTTTACACCGATTTCGCACTTGATCATTCCACCGTCCCATAACAAGAGATTCCCGGTTTCCGTACTAGACAATACCTTTCCGTCAGGAAGCTGCATAAAAGAAGCAATGTCCGATAATTCTGAAGCGCCAAACTTTCCTAAATATCCTTGCAGTTTCAAGCCAGTAAATGTCGAAGACATTCTCCAAAATTTGATATGCCCCATTCCCGAAGTAGTCAGAATACCATCATTTTCTTGAGAAAAGCTGACTCGGAATACATCCTATTTATGAATTAAAGAGTACCTGAGAGAATGCTTTACTTCTTAGTAGAATCGCTTCCTCTTTCCAGTTCCAGATAGTAAGCATGTAGTCTGGGTCAGAAGCAACACTAGCCAGCTTGGTACCCTGACTGTTGAAGGAAATATCAGAGTACCCTCGTTCTGCACCACCTTTTAGAACACGAAAGAGAGTCATGGATGGGTAAGTATAAATATAGATACTTGGGTCTGACTCTGCGTTTTCCGCTACTGCTATAAACCTTTTTGATGGATGAACGCAAATTGCCCCAATCGACCCATTGCCAATACCTTGTGTATAGTAGTGAACAGAAGTCTCCAAGTTCAAGAAAATTAAAACGTTTCCTATTGATGATAGAACAATGTTGTTTTCCACAAAATGGATATTTGAGCGCTTATGGGACTGAAACCCAAAGGAATGTCTAAGTTAGTTTGAAAAATACATTAATCTAAAAGTATTAGGATCAATTCTTTTCAAGTCCACCTTTTCTTCTTGTTTTAATAGAGCCTTCGCGTTCTCTGACTGAAACTCTTTCCCTTCAATTTTATTATCATACATTTTCAAAGCATCTTCTGCGTTATCGCCATTGCTTGATTCATCTATATTTTGGGACATTGAATTGCTCTGTTCTTCCTCATCTTCATTCATTTTTTTGACGCGAAAAGAATATGCATTACTCACGTTACTCAGTGGGTTTGTTTCGAGGGACGGGAAAGCGGATCACACGTTTGATATCGCCTCACTGTAATTAAAATGTTTCAGGATGTTTCATTTAGTATATTTACACTATGGATGCCTGGAATCTGAATTCAAAAGTAACTACTGCATTTGCATCAAGAAAAAAGTAGTAGCCCATATTTTAATCGCCTGGCAGTTGCTTTTCTGGCTAGTTTTGTCTTGTGCTTGTGTTGCCCCGTTGGCTCAAACGAGGCAACTGTCAAACGCCTCATCCATCACGGTTATAAAAAAAGTACATGTTTGAAGACGGGGTAACAAATTTTAGATAGAAATAATGATTAAGCCATTTTCAATTGTATTAGCTCTTTCTGTGTCTGCCATCCAATTTGGCTATGAAGTTGGATCACAAACTACTTCCCAAGCAGCTCCTGCTCCAACCGCAGCTCCAACTACCACAGCAGACTTGGCTGTAGTAGCAACAACAACTGCAGCACCAATACAGTATACTACCAACTTGCCAGTAACTACTGCCGCTCCAAAACCAACTCAACCAGCAACTGTACCAAATTCTGCCCCAACCAGCATTCCATCAACTACTCCACCAAGCACTCAACAACTTCCTAAAGTAGTTCCCCAAAACCATCAACCTGCACCAGTCAACCCAAACCCTAACTATCCTCCAAAATCTGCTCCACAAACTCAAAACCTTCCTGTTGCTCAAAACCCTCCTCAAACTCAAAACTTGCCAGTTGCTTCAAATCAATACATTCCATCTTCTCAGAATTTACCAGTTGCCTCCAACCAATACAACCCAAACACTAAAAATCTGCCAGTAGCAAATTCATATGGTTCATCCCAAAATTTGCCAACCAGCTCTGGAAATTACAATGCTCCTAGCAATAATGTATTACCACAAGTAACTTCCCTCCCAGTTGTTAAACCAAAGTGCAACCGTCAATATGCCACTATGAGTGCCTATGTCCAAACTACAGACTCTCCTATTGCTGCTACTGGACAACCATATATGGTGCAAACTACAGATTCTCCAATTGTTGCAACAACCGCTCAGCCTTATCAAGCACAAACCACCGACTCTCCTGTTGTTGCAACAAGTGCTCAGCCATATTTAGTTCAAACAACTGACTCGCCAATTGCTGCAACTGCCGATATTCCAGTTGTTACTACAACTCGTAAAGGCAAGTGTGCAATTAAAACTACTGACGCAGCAGTAGTCGCCACACCAACTGGTGGATACTATTAGAAAATATTGTCTTAATAAATAGTCTGTGTTTACAAGTATTTTCAATCCTCAGCCTGTATAGTACGCGTTCAACACTCTTTTTTCATCCATGTATCTCTGTGGTAGCTACAAAATCCGCCAAAGATGGGTTGCGCTCTGCGCCTTGGCTTGTCTATTAGCCTTTGTAGCGACTTTTTCCTACGTGAATACCAACCTTGGAAACCAAAGATATGGTAAATTGCTTTAATTGTAGCCCAGACAATCATGTCCACCATAGATCCAAACGATCTCGATTTTAACGGAGTCCGTATCTACAATAATGTTACTGCTTTTTCATCATCAACTCTTCAAGTAACAATTGTTTCAAACATACTTCCCCCAATTTCAAACATTAGTCATTATACGTTTGACATTAATGGAAAGCTATCACAAATTTCAGGTGATGAAATATATGCACAAGTAGTTTCAACTATTCCCATCTTTGCATCCACTGCAAATTGGTATCCATTTGACACATATGATGCTCTGATTGTTGCTAGTTGCAAAGAAGCAGAAATCGCATTCTTGCTAAACGGTGCCGTAGATGCGTGGAGAACGGACTTTCAGCTGTTGGATGAAGGCGAGCGATTCATGTATTTACAGGTAACTCTAACTCGTACTTTTGTAACAACTCTATTTTCCATTTTCGTTAATTTGATGATGTGGATTCTTTCATTATCTGCAATATATCTGTCAGTAACTGCATGTACGAGACGACGCAAAATCGAACCTCCAATGTAATATAAACTAATACTAGGATAGCTGGAATTGCCGCGCTGCTTTTTGCACTGCCAAATATTCGTAATGTCCAGCCTGGGTTGCCTGCAATTGGTTGTACAGCTGATATTGCAGGGTAAGTGGTACTAACGTAGATTTTTCCCTGCCATGTTGCTCGTTGGCTTTTCGGTAGTTATATTAATGTGGAACTACATTTTAAACAACCACCATGAGAAACAAAACGTATCTGGGTCAGAACCGTTAATGAAGGAAACTCCTAGAACGAGCATTTTTTCTGCCGATAGTGTGGTATAATAAATATCATTTATTAAATCAAACTTAATCAATGTCAATCAAATCATCTAGGTCCACCCCATCGAGCAAATTATCAGTGTTAAACCCTTCCTCTTTCTCTAACGGCACTTTATCTTTTGGAATCTCCATCGTACAATCGAAAAATCTCCCTTGTGTTTGCTCATATTCGACAAAATCATCGTCTACAACAAAATCAGCAATACTGCCTTCATCTTCTTCAACTTCGCTACTTCCAGCGTATTCCGCTCTCTTGGTTGGATGAATAATTTGGTATAAATGACCTTTTTTGCTTGCATCATTGTAAATCATTTGCGTACAGTTTTCACTTGGCACTCTTTCCCGGTAAATTTTGAGAAAGTTTGCAGGAGAGTTGGCTCGTGAATCGTATTCTACCTCACTAGCGATGAAATCTGACAAATCAGTATCCAAGCCATTTTCATCCTCATCAGAGCTCACTTCTGCTGGGTCATTGTCGGATATCATTGCTTCTTCATCAAAGTACTCTTTGGCAAGTAAATTCTTTTTCGATTTCCTTTTTGGTGGATAAACTGCTATTTTGCCATCTAATACTGGAGTGGTTCGTACTTTTGGTGGCTTTCTGGGTAATTTACGCAGCTTCAACCGCTCTTGTAAAGGTGTCCTCCTTAGCAAATGTGATTTTTGTGGTATATCAATTGGTGATTTGACGCTATTCGGAGAACTGGATAAAATAACTTTTCGTTTTGCCAATCCTGTTCTTTTCAACGGAGTTTTTTGAGGATTGAAATCAGGCGAGCTTGTAAAAATGTTACCAATTAATTTGTGTGGAGTTTTCATTGGAGTTTCCATCTTTAGAATGCCATTCATTGTAATTTTGGAATTTGTAGGTTCCGTTTTACTAGTTTCAGGCAATTCAGTGTTATCATTGGCAAGCTGATCAATACAATCCCAATCTATTCCTTCCAATTCCTCGTAAAACTCATCTTGGCTATCATTAATTGAAGCGACAGAGATTCTTCTATTTGTAGTCGGTTTATCAGACACTGTTTCGGATAGTAAATTTTGTTCAACAGGCAGCTCTACTGCATTCCAATCAAAATCGTCGTCCATATAAGATTCTTGACTTTCACTATGATTTTCAGACTTTACTGGAGTCTGAGGAATAATTACATCTTCATCCACTGGATCTATAGGTCTTGCAGAGATATCCGGGCTAGAATTGAATTCCAAAGGTACTTGAAAGTCGTTATCGGTAATGTCATCATTCATTTGAAAGTCGTTATCGGTAATGTCATCATTCATTTGAAAATCATTCTTTTCTAATTGGTTAATATCGTCTGGTTGTATATTTACATTTGCATCTTCAATTTCTTCATCCGAGCTTGATAGTTCTTGCATATCCGCTTCTTTATTCGTCATTTGCTTCTTTGGGGTGAGATGCTCTTCATTGCTAATGTCCGAGATTTGTCCAGCACTTCGTTTGGCATGTAATAAAGGCTGAGATGAATACAGGGGACTACTTGAAAATAGATTCAACTCGACCTTTTCAAACTCTTTGATTACTTTTCTAGGTGTCTTTTTTGGTAAGCTCTCGGTAATGGTTTCAACAATTTTTCGCGGGATATACGGCTCTTCCACTTTATATTCTTCCATTTTTTGCATTAATTCAACAAATACGTTGCATTTTTGTGACCTTGGAATCACTTTAAGTGGAAGGTAGGATGTCTGCCAAGGAGTAAATTTAGTCATATCTGGCGATTCGTACTCCATCGTCAAAAAGTTTTTGGTATAGAATTCAATATCATTTTCTGATAATTTCATTTGCTTCTTTTTCGGAAGCTGCTTTGGAATCTGCTCAGGTATAACCACTTCCATTTTTTTACATTCAGGTTTATCAAATTTCGGTGGAAACAGCTTTGAATTTTCACCAGTATACATTACCAGTTTGGTTGAATCAAATATACCTTTTTGGACATTCTTGTATTTCGTTCTAGCCAGCTTTACATCCGTTTCTTCTTGTCCTTTGTTTAAAAGTAGGCAAATTTCACCCTTTCGCTTTCTCCCAGTTCTTCCAATTCTTTGGAGCATTTTAATTGGTGATTTTTTGTTGTCAAAACATATAATTAAATCAATTTCCCCAATATCTAATCCTTCTTCTCCAATAGAAGTGGCAACTAGTACATTGAATAATCCATTCTTGAAATCGTTGATTATTTGCAATTGCTCTTTTTGTTTTAACCCTTTTCCCTTCTTGCCAGTGCTTTGTCCGATAAATACAGCTGGTTTTACTAGAGGTTGATGTTCTTTAAGGACATTACAGATTTCCTCTACACTAGTGCGGAACGTAGAAAATATCATAATTCTTGTCTCTGTGTCTACCGAATTTCCATTTCGAGTTTCTGTCAATACATATTCCTTGTGATTAGTGAAATGCTCCAATACAATCTGTACCAGCTTTTCAATTTTTGGATGCGAAACAAATGTGGGTTTGGCCATTTCATCTTGTACTTCTTTTAATAAATGTATAAGGGCTCTGTCTTGGATAAAGTCTTTTTTCATTTTAGACAAGTTTCCTTTCTGTTTCGACTCAATAATAAAATCATTCACGCTAGAATAAAAGGAATAGATTCCTTCATTTAATAAATGCTGCACAAATCCACACAGTGTTATTGCAAAAGCAAAATATCCCTCTATCATATTTCCAGTCTGCTGTGGAAGAGATCCTTTGCACTTCCTCCAGTAATCCCTACTTGCAATTAGTCCATAAGGAGAGGCCTTTTCTGGTGATTCAATCTTGTATGCTTTGAATTGAACAAGCTTTTGCAAAATGTTTCCCAAGTAAGGTCCAAATCAAATATTAATAAAGACTTACCTGCCAAAAACAGTTTTCATCAAAGCACTCTGTTCAACAACTACTTCTCGAATACTTTTCGAGTGAATGAATGGAGCAACATCAAAGCTATCCTCGGTCCTAGATTCAATCTTTTCAATATTCAGGTGATTAATAACAATTTGAACTTTTTGCAAATCAGAACCTGGAGTAGCCGATAACGCTAACACTCTATATCGACACTGTTGAATATTCAATTCCTTGATTACTTCAACGTAAGCATAGTTTCCAGTAGATCGATGAGCTTCATCGAATACTGTTAAAACCACCTACATTGAATTAGATTTACTTTATCAGAAGGGCATATCCCAGTTTGCAAGTCATTCCTAAAAGTTTCCGGAGTCATAAAGAACACTCTTTTTGTTTCCCACATTCTCTTTCGCAACTCTACACTTGAATGCCCTGTTAATTCAACAGTATCATCTTGCGGTATTCCAGTTATTTTGAAGCACGCATCTATTTGCTGATTGACCAATGGTCTGGTGGGAGCCATAAATACAATGATGGACAAAGGAAACCATCGATAGTAATTATACATGATCACAGCAGCAATAAAAGTCTTTCCCAAGCCAGTAGGTAAGCAAACCAGGGTATTTGAAAATAGAGAATTTTTGATGATATTGAACTGGTAATCCCTCTGTTTGTAATTAATAGGAAATATCCATGTTTGAAAAGTTTCCTTGTCCAGCTGATGAGTTGAATCTAATTCTGGCAACTCGCTGAATTCCATTTCGGCCATTGCAAGATTGACTTTACAAAAATGTTCAAGAGATCGTTTTCTACAAAACTGGAAGCTCTTGTAAGCAACCAGTGGCAGCTGCAATCAAACAAGATTTACAAGGAATTCAGGTTCGATGACTTTAGCAGTGCATTCGGATTCATGTCCAGAGTAGGTAAGATTCACTAATGAAGCCATTCAAGCGGAAAAGATGGACCACCATCCAGAGGTAAGTACCATTCGCGATTATCCTTTTGCGCAAATTGCGATTATACTTCTTTATTATTTACCCTAGTGGTTCAATGTCTACAACCAAGTAAACATCACTCTCACTACCCACGATGCTGGTGGTCTGACAGACAAGGATTTCAATTTGGCTAAAAAGATTGATCAAATTGCAAAAGAAACAGGACTGGTTTGGGCATAGTAAGAATAAATATTTTTTATTTACAATATTGGATACTAATGTTAATATAAACATATAATGACTCGGGAGCAATTATTCATCACTAGAACATTAACCCAAAGGTCCCAGAAGTTTCAACGGTAAACTAGACGGTGATATATTTGAGAACCAAATATACCGGTGTTTCATTTACTGCCTACGCTACCAGCATTCATCTGAGAATGGATATAACTAGTTGTCTTCATTGTCATTGCAGTTACTTACTAGAGATTTGGCAACTTTTTTTTCCAAAGCCACTCTTGAAATGCTCCGTTTGTCTTCCACATCATGTCTTTCAAATACTTTAAATTGAAAGAGTATCTTGCAGAATATTGATCTTGGAAGATAGTATCTGCCACCAGAAACTTGACCTGGCGACACTCATATTCTTCCTTTTAGATTACACTCTAACCTTGAGACCGTTGTTCAATTTCCCTTCTCTTTAGTCTGACGCTATCTGCCCTGAACACCTCGAAATACCCAGAAATTACTCTCAGGATTACTTTGGAATTCCCATTTCAAGCCTGACTTTGCAATCACTTTGAAATCTAATCCATGGTTCATCTTGTTACTCTGGAAAACATCTTTTCGGGAATCCATTATCTGATAACTTTAAAAATGTTTTCTAGAGTAACTCCAAGTTTGAATTTCACTTTTTTGGAAAACAATCTGGAATGGAAGAATTTGAAGCAGCTTGCAAAAAAGCACAAGTAATATATTATTGACAAGTCAATTGATCAAAATGAACGAAAGGAAGCGGAACGGTATTTGAAGCAAATTCAGAGTCACCAAGATTCATTAGAATTATGTAAGCATGTCCTTTCAAATTCAACCGAATCTACCGCTCAGTTTCACGCCGCGGTGATAATCAAAGAGATAATTACTAGAAATAAAACCGAAGAGCGGCAGAAATGGGTGCATTTCTTACTGGGCTTTGTCATTGAACGATATGGCACGTAAATATCTGTTTAATTTAGAATATTGCATCATGTTAGAGGAGCTGTATTGCAAACAATTGCCATCTCTACGAAATTGGGGTGGTTGGAAGCAAATGATCCTGTAAAACAAGGTTATTATTTTCTAACTTAGATGTGATGAATACACTCACCAATTTAATGACAAACGACTCTGTACACGCAAAGAGATTAGGATTGGCTCTGATGTTTCAGTTACTAAATGAATTTCCGTGTACAAAAGCAACATCACTTGGACTGTCACTAGATTTCCATCAAAGTTGCCAAGTCTCTTTTCAAAAGTCTTGGCTGATCTTGCTTTTCCAAATGGTACTGCAATGCCTTTTCCAAAACATGGTTGGCGAAACTAACCATGATTTAGTAAGGGCATCTCTGGCTTGTGCAGAGAAAATACTGTGTTGGAACTTTGTGGCTAACGCATCTTCAATTGTTCGTAGCAGAGATGAAAATTTGGACAAGGAAAAGAACCCATTGAAATTGCCAGTTGAATGGCGCAACGTTTTACTTGTGCCTGAATTACTTTCTCTGTTCTTTCAGGTATTCCAAATATTAACGTTAGTTATCAACTGTTTACTTTAATGAACCAGATATGAGCTCCAAAACCATCACTTGTCTTACCCAATTGGCTTCTGTTCATGGTCCAATATTTGAAACGCCAGAAATGCAACAAGTCTATGTCAACAACTTTATGGCTGGATTCAAAGGGTACTTGAATAACGTCCTACATAAAATAGCTAATCCGCAAAATCAAGTTGACACTGCTGATAAAATTTACAGTTTGGCTCAAATCTCAAATCATATATTCAGATATTCAAATATTAATGTGTTGTCCAAAGTTCCGGAATTTCCTGAAATTATGAAAGGGTTGGGGCAAGTAGCTGTGATCTGCCTAGATTTAAAAGCGGGAAATGTTGATGATACCTGGTTCTTGGATGCTGGAGATGACATTTTGTTAATGTGGGCTGCATTTGGTAAGTATCTTTTTAAATTAGTGGAAAAATTCGACCAATATTCACCAGAAGAAATCCAACAATTAATGACGGACCCTGCCAAAAACCAAATACTATTTTTATTATCTGAAATTGCTGCTGAAATTGTGAGCAAGTACATTGATGTGCATGTTATTCACACTGTTGCTGATGAAGAAGATGACGAGTCTTATGATTTTATGCAGAAAGATGTTGAATTATACTCGGACCAACTATTACATGTTTGTGTCTTGTCTAGACTCAAAGTTGACCAAGTTCTTTCAAAATTGATTAACATTATCAACCAAAAAACCCAGCAATTGACGCAGTTGTTCCAGTCGGATTCTGGGGATGCTTCTGGTGAATTAATGGCGGTTCAAGAACAGATTCATTGGGCGGTGCTTATCAGTGGGCATGTTTTAGCTGATTCAGCGTTTGGAGAAACACCGCAGATTCCCAATTCAGTCCTTAAAGTTTCCAGTGCTTCTTCAATAGAAAACGATCCTTCAGTAAACCTGGCAAAATGCATCTTCAATTTACTGGATTATCTAAGTTTCCCCGTTGGTTCTCCTCAACACGACGCTTGCAGCCCACTTTTATTAGAGACACTGTTTTGGTTCACTGATCGCTGGGCAACATCGTATCTTTTCGCCAACATGAATGACTATTCGATCAAAAGGTACCTTATTTTAACCAAAGCAATTCGCTACACGAATTCTGTGGATTGAATGGTGGAGCACCTGTGATTTTGGATTTTATTCTGAGCAAGATTGAATTGAATACTGTTATTTGGCACACAGAATTGGATATTGTCAGTCAAATAATTACATTATTGCAAGGGCTTTCAAAAAATAAGGCTACTAGAGATCATATGCTAGCAAATGGTAATCAGTTATTAACCCTGCAAAATTCACTCAAATTGTTCATTACTTCTTGGTAAACATTTCAAGGCTTCCATCTACAGTCCATAGCCCAATTGTACAAACAATTGTTTACACTGCTACCCATGCCACTGAAGATGCAGTCAGAAACTCTTATTTCAAGAACTTGAGTGATGCCATAGAAGGATCTCTAAACTCCATTATCCATAGTCCTGATTTCAGTCAGCACTTTGAAACTACAGTTACTAGAGAAAGAGTTATTGTGGCTTTGGAATTGTTTGGCGGTCTCGCTTTATCAGTTGATGAAACCACTACCGTCCAAATATTTGAAACTTGTGGAAAACACTTTTCATCATTCATTAAATTATTGGACATCTATAAAGCTCACCCAGATGTAGAGTTATATATTGTCACAATTTTCAAAGATTTGGTAAAAAACCAAAGTTTCGATGCTTTACAGCCGCAGCATTGTCAATTACTCTACCATGCAGTGTTGGAACTTATCCAGGTCTATGCAAAGAATGAAAGCGGAAGACATCGATCAAGCCAATCTTTAGATGAGGAAGAATTGTACGAAGATTTGTCTGTTCTTCTGGAACTTTTAGCAGGATTGATTGCTTCCGAATATGAAGGATTTGGTAATTCTAATTAACTCAGAACGCGAAACTGTTTTGGCTAGAATGCAAAAGAATGAAGGAGACATTGATGTTTCAAAGGTTGTATTTGTTGGTGTCAATAATCTCCTTGGTTTAATTACCAAAGAAATGCTAGAGTTTCCACGCTTGTGCTTGGACTATATGCATTTAGTGAGCTTGCTAGTGGAATACTTTCCAGATAGGTTGTCAACGTTGCCTGTATCTTTACTCAACAGCTTGGTGCAATCTTTGATTTTTGGAATTACACTCTCTATTGGCCGTATACCTGGATACTCACTGAAAGCTATCCAATCCCTTGCTTTGTTTGCTTGGTCAGAGTCTAGCACTGGTAATTATAACTAATATTAGGTCACTCTGAAATATCCTACTTGTACCCTGCACTTGATACTCTCTTAAGCGAAACCATGGAGGCACTATTAATCAAGCCATTAGACACGACAATCTTGGATGATGCTGCAAACACAGTTTTCGCATTGGCAATTGTTAGACCAACAACCATCCAGGCACTGTTCAATAATCTATTGGAAAGAAGGATCAATCGATCGATGGAAGGCCACATAAACAAGCTGATGCAAAGCATTTCAGAAAATCATGAAAAGCAATACCAGAAGCTCGTTCAAGGAACGTTTCAAATTGGGTGGGGATCAGCTGGGCTTGAACGGTATCCTAGTTTGAATGGTTTCCGAAGGCTCTTCACCACGTTCATTCTAGAGAGCAGATCAAGTATTTTAGTCATCTAGACAGATTTGAATAATAAATGACATTATATAACTTAAAACAATCAAAAAATGTATTAGTATCCTCCATCAATGTGCTAAAGTAAAGCCAGAGACTGGTTTTAGACAGCTGTTACCTCGATTTAACACTTCAAGTGGGTTTTCATTCCCGCAATCATTTTCAGGAGATTCCCAATCAAAGACTTTATCAATGAACCTGTTGATATCCTTCACCATTCTAAGCCAATTTGAAAGCACTTCTTTTCCTGTATATCCAACTAGAGTGGCGTGAAGCATGGGTCGGTAACGCTCAATCAGTTCCAAAGCAGAGTCTGAATCACAAAGTGCGTGTCCATATGCTGGAGTAGTAAGCTGTGAATAAATGATTGAATTCACATGCAAAGTTAATTCTTTGATTATCTTTTCATCAAAAGATAAAAGATGAGGTTGTCCGATTACCAAAGAAGCAATGTGAGTTTGATTCGATAACTTGATTAATAAATAGGTACGTGGATGTGGGCTTGCTGTGAATTCTTTGTTGATTCTTTTGTTTCACTCTTTGATGGTACACACTCAATCTCTGATTCTTCCTCTTCATCATCCAAATGCTCAACGAGATCATCAACCAATAATTGAATTTGCTGCAATGCTGATTCACTATTTGCCAATAACTTTAGTTTTTTAAAGAGAGACAAAATAAAGTGAGGTTTAGTTTCAAAAGCAGAAACTACACTTGCAGCATTCCTGTAGATTTCATCCTTATGCTTTGCAAATAATCTATGTCAAAACGCGAATACTTTCTCAACCGTGGTGTTTCTGGTGTATTGGTGGTTACACTCGCTGCTCTGCTAGATGACTTGGACAATGTGTTTTTGAATTCAAACAGCTCATGATAAACCTTGTCTTGAACCGTAGAAGGTGGTTTAATCGCGCAAGGCTCTTCGACTGGAAGAAAAGTGGATGTAGACTTTAACACTTCCTCAGTGGCAGTGGTTTCAGATAATGATTCAGGGAGTGGTGTGGAATGCGGAGCTTTAGGAATTTCGCTTTCAATGCTGGTGGATGTTTCGACAGAGCTGGTTGATTCTTTTTTGCAGCAGCATTTCTTTTTAGTTGCGATTACACTTTCAGCAGTTTTTGGAAGTGGTGGCTTCTGATCATGATGTTCACTCCAAGCTTCTTTTGCTACTGGTGGAGGGCTAGAGATAAATTATACAAGTACATTTCTTCAGCGACAGCTTGGCGCAAATCATCTTGGGCAATGTAAAACTTTTCATCTTCAGTAAGAATATTCTTGTACATTGAAATTTTGTTCTAAATTAAAAATATGATACCTGAATATCAACGAGTTCTTGAAGTTGAGATTCTAGTTTGCCCAAGACTAAATCATAGTAACTGCGCTCTTTTTCAGTCTGGATTAGCTTTTCAGAATCCTTTACTTCTTTGATTTGCTGGGAAATTTGCTACGTTAATGGAAAATACCTCGATGGCGAATTGAATTTTCAAATACGTTCCCTCAAGAGTTTTTTCATCTTCATCATCTTCGTTTTCTTGCAGTGGTGGATCAATAGTCTCTTGTACTTCACCATCCTCAAGCTCCATCGCTGGATGAGGTTTTGATTGTTCTTCAGATTCTTTAACACTGGCTTCAAATAATCTTGTCATTAGCTGTTCAATTGTAGCACCATCATCTGTTGGATTTTTGGCAGGTGGCTCTTCTGTCTGTTGGTCCTGTTCAGCTTGATTCTGAATTTCCATTTGCTGTTCTTCCAACGATTCCAAATGCTTGGACATTGCGTTGATAAGTGTAAGCAGTTCTTGATGTTCATTGTCTAATTCGTGTTGGTGAGCATCATGTTTCAAGTTTTGAAATTCTTGATAAGCCTGTTCAGAACGCTCCAGCTCACTTTCGATATTTTCGTGAGACAGCTTCTTTAAGCTCTCTTCCATGTTTGCTTCAGACACTTGCGAGAGGATCTCTTGCTTTTCTTTCATCTTTTGCTTGAGCATTTTCAAGTTGGCCAACTGATCTTCCAGATAATTTAGCTCGAGAGATTGCTGTCTCAGCTGCGTCAACTTTTCACGAACGACACTATCATTTAGTAATTGGTCAAGGATAGCATCTTCCTCTATTTCTTGCTCTGCACCTGCAGTAGTAATAGTACCGTCAAACTGTTCTTCATCGATTTGCAGAGTAGTAGAACTTTCAGTGTTGAAAAATTCTAGCTTTTGTTTCATACGTAAGGTTTCTTGTTGTATTTGATTCGCTTGTTCTTGAGTCATTTGAGTGTTTTCAAGCTGGGCGAGCTTCTCAGCTAACGCTTGGAGCTCTTGTTGCTTTAGATACAAGGTTTGTAACTGGGTTTGGACCAGTGTGTCTTGTAGATCTTCTTGTTTAGAGAGGCTGTCCAAAAGTTTGTCCATTAAAAGTTTAACTCTTGCGCGTCATAAAAACAACGCCACACTGCTAGATACAAATCAAACAAATATATTTAGAAAAATTGCAAAAGTGCACCAAACAGGGATAATAGAATTGCCCATAGAGCGCCTCCTTCAAAAGATTCACTAGAATATTTGGTAGAAAATGATGCAGAAGGTAGAGGTTGAGACGAAGAAGTGGCAGAAGAATGTCCGTCGTTATTCGCAGGTGAAAATGCTACACTTGCTGCAGCAGTAGATTGAGTGGTAATAGCTGCATTTGCTGATGATTTTGCCGCCGCCGCTGCCGCTGCTGCCATAGATGATGACATTGCTGCTGCTGCTGCCATAGATGATGACATTGCTGCTGCCGCAATAGATGACGACATTGCCGCCGCTGCCGCGATGGATGATGATTTCGCTGCTGCTGCCGCTGCTACAGAAGATGCTGCTGCGGCTGCCCAACTGTTAGTTTTGCTAGCTACAGCCTGATAGATTCCAGTTGGTGGAGGATTTGGAGTAGATGGGACAATCACAGATCCAGATGTATATGGATTAGAGTCTCCGATACACTGAGCAACAGTGACTGGGCTCAAGTTTGCTCCAACAACAATATTGATGAGCGATGGAACCAAATTGACTGTGATTAAATCCAAGTCAGTGTGCACTGAAATCCCTCCCAAAGTCCCTGAGGTTCGAGTATTTACAAATGACTGCATCCCAGTGTTTATATTCCCAGATGGGAATGTAGTACGTGCGATTAGTAATTTATAATCCATAGTGTCATAGTTGTAAAGAACTGGTGTCAACCCCATAGCCTTTAAAATTGCTCGAACCCTATCATCTAATATAAGAAACTAAAGTACCCAAATCTCCCAAGTTTGGTCTAAAGTATTTTGGACGAACACCTAGGACTTGATACACAATTTGAAGCGAGTATTCAATTTCAGAGACAATTGCCGCTGTTGATAATGAGGTCATACTGAGACCACTCCAACCTTTGACACCAATTTGGTGTCCAGCATTGTATGCATTTTTAAGAATATCTTGGTTGGTGTAGGCATAGGATCCAGTAACGAAGAAGGTGCCTTTGATATTGTTTGATGAAAGAGTAGATAGTAAAGTAGTAGTTGCAGCAGTAGGTCCTATAATTAGCAAAAGCAAACCATCTTCAAATGTAAAAGCCCAATTCTTGTAGCTAGAACATCCAACAATATCGGCTGTTCTCGTACATCCAGAGCACGAAAATCTGCAAGTACTGTCTGAAGATGGGCAGTCTGGCAAACCGCCGCTGTTTGTAGGATGAGTTTGTGGGTAATTTGGAACTTGGGATAGGTCGTATGCAGACACAAATGAAGGTATTTCAGGGGCTAAATTTCCAAATGCTGGATAGGTGATTGTAGATTTCACCGCGAGTATCAAACAAAATTGAGCAAGCATTTTTGAGCTTCTTTCTCAATGTGACTATTTATATCTGTTGATTGTCATTATGTATTTGTTTACATTGAGGGCGAAAAAAACGCAAAACAATTACTAATCTTAAATAATGAGATTTATGTAGTAACGAAATTAAATGATTTGAGATATCTTTGACTTTTTCTTGTTTTCAAAGCACTCGAGACAGAGTCGTTTACTAATATCGAAACTGTCAAGATACCATCTGATGGATTTATCAGTCTTGCACTGATTACATGTACTGCGGAGCTTTTCCATAGTTCTTCGTTTTGAATAGCAGCTTTTACATATATGAGCACCAATATTATATCTGTCGCTATACCACTTGGACGTAGATGCCGCATTGCACTGATTACAAGTTCTATTCATTACACCTCTGCTTCCAGTTTGTGCTCTAAAGCATTTTTTACACAACATAGTTCCTTTAGGAGCCCAGCTACCTTCTGTGAATAAAGCTGCACAGGATTTACATACTTCGTACTGAGAGATAGTTTCGTTTCTGGATGCAGCGGGAGTAGACAGCTGAATGGGAGCAGGTGTAGCTGTTACTTGAATAGGGACTGATGTGTCTGTAACTTTGGACTCTACCAACCGCTCCAACTTTTGAACAGGAGAGGGATTGCTTTCAAATGCAGAGCTGGGACTGTGGAATGATTTCAAAGGACTGTCATGTACCTTTCCAGGACTGTGGAATGCTTTTGGGGGGCTGTTCAGTTTAGGCGGACTATTTTTTGGAGAACTATTATATGGCTTTGGTCTTCTGCAGTCTTGACATTTGTACACACCAGTAAAGAAAGGGTCCGCTTTCAATTCGTCATCAATATCATTAATGCAGCTGCTGCATTTGATACCGGTAGCTTTTAATAAGCTATTAGTATCCGATCCAGGCGATTTGTTGATAGGAGACGGCAGCTTTCTTGCTTGCAAGTCAACCCTCTTGTTCAGCTCTTCAATTTGGTGTCCTTTCAAATCACATTCTTTTTGCAAGATATCAATCTTCTCTGTCAGTTCATTGATTGTTTTCAAATGCGATATTTGAGTTTCAAGCGCTTGGTAGTATTTATCTCTAAATGACTGTTCTGACATTAGGTTTCAAGGAGGAAAAAAACCTTTATAAATAGGTTGGGGCTGGCTCTGGTCCTTTACTTCATTAGGCCATTCGTTTCACAAAAATGCGAATTCAGTCCGACTTCCTTTTTGAGTTGTTTCATGAGGATGGCTTCTCCATTCTGCCTGAATGAAAATCACAATTAAATTAAGAAACAAGAAATTTTAGTATCGATCGGTTTTATCCCAACCGATTTTCCCTCTTGCTTTTTTGTAAATTTGTTTCTTCAATCAAACCCCGCACTATTTCCCATTTCAAGGCCAAAAGCGGCCCATGCACAGACACACTTTTGCCTTTTCTTCCCATTGAGGTGGTTCACAAAATACTCAAAGGAAAACCAAACGGGTGAATTCGAAAGGCGGATGGAAAGCTTATACTTGCAATTAAATCCATTTCCATTCTGGGTAGACCCGCTCCAATTGCTGAGAAGCCTCATTAAAGTTCACAAGGTTCTGAAACCGCATTTACTAATCAAGAAACACAGCCGAACTCAATGAATTCATGCAACATTTATTGAAAGTGAATCTTTCTTTAGACTCACTTTAAGCCCTATTTCCGATACTTTTTCCTGGTAGTACAACTGAATTTGCTCTTCTAATTCCGCCTCCACTTCTGCATTCTTGGTATATTCCCACCCTTCATGTCTGGGGCATTTGTTTAATGTGCAATATTCTTTGGGTTGCGCAATTTGGGTTTCAATATTTGGGTCCTCCATTTCCTTCTCTGTTTCAATTTTCTCTACTTGCATATCTGTTTCATCTGTACCATTATGGAGATCCGTGCCGATAGAGTCTGGAAGATCTTCCAAATGCTTCAAAGAACGTACCCAGTCAGTACAAATCCTTTCGTCAAACCCACATATCCTCTGCTGGATGTCCTGGGATATTTGGTATTTACGTTCAATACACAAATCTATTAGCACTTGTCTCTTTTCCAACAGACGAATGAGCTGCTCCCTCCTCTTTCTATTTTGAACAAGTGACTTTAACTTTTCAACTTTTGCTGTTCTATCACTTTTAGACTGTCGAGGCTTCAATGATTTTACCAATTCACATACTTGGGATTTTGCTACAGTTATTTTACAATTTGATGAGCAATAGTTGCTTGACGATCGAGATAGTTCTTGACAATCTGTTCTCGCACACTTTGGTTTCCATTGAATCACATTGCCTTTTCCCACACAGCTGGTGCAGAACCACTTGATTATTTGAGTGCTGGTGTCTTCTGTGATAGAGACACACTTGCCGTGAAACCATTGATCGCAAGCTTCGCATTGAATGTAGAACAAGTCGGGATTATATTGCTCATCACACGTGCAGTAATTCTTTGTTTTGTGTCTGTATTCCTCCTTTTCTGGGTATACTTTTGATTGCATTTTTTTTGGGAAAAAAGTAGACTTAAATTATGTATTAAAATTATTCAAACAATCTCGATTGGAAATTAGTACTATGGGAACCTAATCTTCTTTTCTTCACCACCGGTTTGGCAATATTATTTTCATAATTTTCTTCGTCGTCGTCAAACAAGGATCCATCTGATTCGATTTCTTCTTGATCGTCTTCCTCTTCCTCTTCTTCTTCATTGTAGCTTTGATTGTGTCTCTTCTTGTGAATGGTGAGATCTCTAGAGCTTCTGCATCGGTATCCGCAACCATAATGATCGCAATAAAAAAGTTCATTTCCATAATGCTTTTGCTTATGTGATCGTAGTGTACCAGATTGATTACATCGATAAGTACACCCGGGAAAATCACACACAAATGGTTTTTCGCCACTACTATTAGAAAAAGCCTTACGTGTGCGTCGTCTTGTGAATCTTCAATGTGCCAGAGGTAACACATGCATAGGTACATCCTTCAAAATCACACACGTAAGGCTTTTCTCCACTAAAGTTAGATATCCGTACCTATGCTTCATTTTGTGTATTTTCAGAGTTCCAGATTGATTACATCGGTAGTCGCATCCTTCGTAATCACAAACAAACGGTTTCTCTCCGCTTTTTTAAGAATAATAATACCTGTGAATCATTTTATGAGTCCGAAGAGTTGAAGCTAATCTACATGCATAGGTACATCCTTCAAAATCACACACAAACGGCCTTTCTCCACTATGGTTACTAAAAAAGTACGTGTGAATCATTTTATGTGTTTTTAGAGAGCTATAGGATTTTGTAACAAATTCACAGTCCTCAAATGTACATTCAAAAAGCTTTTCACTGCTTGCCTCTCTCTTGTGATTCCCGTCTGCAGAAGCTTGGCGAGAGTGCCCAGTAGAAGTTGATTCAACTATTCCCAAATGCTTCTTTCTGTGAATTGTCATATCTCTAACGCTTCTACATCTATATCCACACCCTTCAAAGTCGCAAACTTCATTCCCTTCGTGTTTCGCTTTGTGTAATTTTAAAGTGGTTGCTCGATTTAATATAAAAATACCTTGATTACAAGAATAATCACATCCTGGAGCGTCACAGACAAACGGCTTGTCTTTGTCATCTAAATGAATCATTTTATGAATTCGAAGTGTTGTGGCAGATCGACCTGTTCTTAGTCTATAGTTACCTGCATAATCGCAATTTTCATGATCGCATTTAAATGGTTTTTCTCCTGTATGAATCATTGAATGTGTTTTAAATGGACCTAAATTAAGGTGATTTGTACCTGCCAAATTGGATGTATAATCACAGCCTTCAAAATCACACACAAATCTTTTTTCATTTGATGGCGGACTGGATGCATCCGTAGCTTTCATTGGAGTCTGATCTGGTTCTAATTCGTCATTTCCATTCATTCCGTCATGCTCCATCAAATGGTGAGTAATTTCATCCGAATCGGAACTTTTAAAATCACACAAACTGCACTTGAAGTCTTCATTAGGGCCATCCAAGTGTATTCCTTGGATTTTTTGGGGTGTATGCGACTTTTTGTGAGTATAAAGTGCTGAATGATACGCAGACGCAAATTCACACCCAGGATGGTCACATTTGAAGGGCTTTTCTCCTGTATGCTTTTGCTTATGGACTTTTAATCTTCTTAGACAATCATTACCTTGCGTTTGTGGTGGTTCTGTAATCACAATCTGGATAGTCACATGATATTTGTTCTCCATTATGCTTCTTTTTGTGCGTATTTAGTGCTGAAGTAGAGCGAGCGGCATAATTACATCCTTCAGCATCGCACACAAAAGGTTTCTCTCCAGTATGCTGTAACTTGTGTAATTTAAGAGATTGACTATATTTTGTTGAAAATTCACATTCATCGCATTGCAATAACTTTTCAGGCGTATGTGTAGTAGAGTGTAGTTGTAAACCAAGCGCATCATGAGCTTCAAATCCGCAATTTGGAAATTCACATCGAAATGATGCCCCGTGTGCAAGTTGGTGGTTTTGAAATGATTGCGGTTGCAAACAAGCAAATTGGCATTTATCACACACCAGTATGTTTGGTGAATGTGAATGCAGGTGTACTGTTAATAGTTCAGGTGATTGGAATTGCATAAAGCACCCTTCGAGATCACACTGATACGGTAAAACTTGTGGATTATAGACTGGCGGTCCCTGGTAATCACTTGCGGTGTTGAAACTGGGTTTGATATCCATGGAAAAATGAAACAAATTTTTTCTTTTTCGCTTTCTATTTCTGTTTTTTCTTTGTCACACCTCAGCATTTTTTATCTCCACGTCTATGCCATTGACACTTGGTCAAACATATTTACATTAGAGACAATTGGATGGCAATCATCGCAGCGCTGGAGCAGAATGAATATGAAAGTAGAGACAACTTTCTGGATTTGATTTGAATCGTGGTTTAATTCATTTATCCATATATGGAACAAAGACTTAACTCTATACGTTTTTTATTTTGAGAGCTTGCGCACAGAACCATGGAGCAACTTGTGCTCATACTTTGTATTGCTTGCATGCAATTCTTGCCATTTCGCCTTGTTCACCAAAATATTCGAGTGCAGTTCTTTGATGATTGAATGATCAAGGAACTTGATGAGGAGATCAAAGGCCGGAATAACGACAAAGTCATAGAAACCTACTTGCATTCGAGGAATTTCAGAAGCGTTATTTCTGTTTGTTAGCTCTGAGGAGTAAGGCATTCCCAACCGCTTTTCTTCATCACCTTGCAAGAAAAACTCTTCGTAAACCGCATCTGCAGTGTGTTTTGTTGTTTCCCAAGGTTTGTACATTGCTGCTAAATCTGAGCATGTCATGAGCAAGCTTTGCAATAGTTCCTTTTGTGTGTTGATTGTCTTGTCAAACTTTGCACCATTCTCAAAAACTGCTTCCATTTTCTTTTTCCTTTCAAAGTACAAAGATAGATCTGTGGCCAAAATACAGTATTCTATGAGTTGGAGCGCTCGTTTATAGTCACATTTGGACAGATTTGACAATATATTGATGTCATTGCCAGAGTTCAAGATGGTCATTGAATGGTTAAAGTGGTGTCGCTCCATGGTCGAAGAAGTGTAAAGATGAGCAAAGGCAGATTGAGCTCGCTGTTGGAATGCGTTATTCATCCCTCGGTGATCAATATCATGATTTATACAAGCAACAATCATGGCAAACAATTCTACTCTATCAAAATATTCATCTAAAACGCCATTTACAATCAGCACGAATAATCCATGAGTTACACTAATCGCGTGAGTAAAGTTGTGATATGCAACTGGCCGGTAGTTTTTGCGAACAGTCAAAATATACTCTACTAGCTTCCTGTCTGGAATAACAAATGTTTTATCAAACTCGAGGTTTGAAAACAACTGGTATCCAATTACCGCCAAAGTATCATCTGTATCTGCATATACGTGTGGATCGAAATTCCATCGGCTGAGCTTGTAACTTTCAATTCTGAGCAAGTTTCGACAATCCATAAACTTTTCAATGACATCTGGCGATAGCTTGTTGTGGAAATTCATCATTTCCAGCAATAATTCTAATCGTTCCCTTTGCAAATTGTTTTGAGCCGCCATAATCGATTTGTGGATTGCTAGACCACAGAAAACAGAAAATTCTTCAAACAAGCGTTGGTCGTACAGTGAAAACGATAGAATTTCCTTTGTTTGGGGGTTGGTCTTGTTAACTAAATTCACAACCCCAAGAATCTCCATATTTGGTCCTCGCAATGGAACACAGAGCAAGCTTTTGGAACGATAATTGTTTTGTTTGTCTACTTCTCTATTGAAGATTGGACATTCATAAACATCGTTGTAGTTTGCTGTTACGCCAGTCGTAGCAACTGACCCAGCAATTCCTTTGTTCATTGGGAACGAAACCTTTTTAGAAGTTCCGTTATCAAACCTAGTGGCATACAGCTGATATCAAATTCGATTTACCTCGTTCTTTTCTTTATCTACCAAAAACAAGGAAGCGGAATCTGCCCATAACTGTTTTTTTGCAGTTTGCAGGATTGTATCAATAATCTGGTCGATTTCAGTGTTCAAACTTAGCTCTGAAGCCAAGGAGAACAGTAGTTCTGAATGGTCTTTTTCATTCTGGACTGCTTTTTGCAGCTCTGTTATTTTCGATTCAGACTTTTTCAAATCCATCACTCTGAATTCCGCTTTAATCAAAATACACAGTAAAGATGTAATTTCGCTCAGTTGGGCAGCGTCTTTCCTAGTGAATTCGTCCTACGGTTAGAAATTATTACTTCAGAAAGGAATGCCAATACTCCCAATAGTTCTTGGTTTGCTCCAAAGCCGTGGTTCGCAATTGGGATACACAAAATTCCATTTGCCTTTGAACCAGTGAAGTCATCATATTTTTCATCGTAAACAGATGTTTCTTTAATATTCATAATCCTCTTAACCTCCCCATCCGAAGCAGCGGAGCCAATAATCCCTTTACCAATGGGAATGCGAAAGCCTTCATACTTTTTTTCCAAATTCAAATTTAAATAAGCCAATTCTTGAGTTTCTCTGTCAATCAAAAATGAATGACATCGATCGGCAGAAACTAAATCAACGGCGAAATCAACAATGTTCTTTACAAGCGTTTTGAAATTGTAGTTTGAATTCATTGAGCAAAGTGTTTCCATGACAATCGTGTTGATGTCTCTTTGCGCTATGGGCAGTACGTATTTTCTCACTAATTTTGATGCCTTCCACGGATTCTCTGTTATCCACTTTTCAACCAGTTCTTGAGAGACACTCGTTTCCATTTCTTTTGACGGAAGAGCTGGTTCCATTTGCAGAGAAAAAATAATGATGAAATCCTCACCATAGTTCCATTGTCTGAATTTCTTCCACTAAATAGATACAAAGGAAAAATGCTTTATTAGTCTTCGTCGCTCTCTCCCATATCCGCAGCAGCAAACGAGCCATTAAAGTTCAATAGCAATGCAGCAGTCGCGTCTCCTTTTGCCAGTTGTACTGGGGTTTGTCCGTCATTGTTTTTCATAGTGGTTTTAATTCCTTCTTGATTCAATAACAATTCCACAACGTCAGGATGACCTCCCCAGGCAGACAAGTGAAGAGGAGTGTCACCTAGTTTGTTCTAAATTAATAAATGGATTACTTGAACGTTTATAGTTACATTTTTGCTCAAGAGTAATTTGGCAACTTCCAAATGGCCACCTCTGCAAGCCCAATGTAATGGTGAATTGCCTGCTTTATCCAGTCCGTTTGCAGACACACCTGCAGCTAGTAATTCTTGCGCAAAGCTTAGATTTCCACGTTTAGCTGCTTCGTGCAAGGGGTTATCCATTTCCGCAGTGTTTTCCCCAACTGTATATTAACTATAACCAACCATAGTTGCTCGGAACTAATCCTTGTTTATCATCACATTTACATAACCACCAATCTGGGCTGTCTTTTGAAATTACGCTGGATTAATGAAAATTACTATAGTACTGCACCTTCGTCAAATGTTAGTTCGTCAGATCGCTGCGCTGTATATGGATACAATGCCTTGACTACTTGAACGGTTTGCTTTCCAGGCCTATAGTTAGAAATTAATCTGCCTTTTGGAAATTGGCGGTGGAGCTGATGCAGACATGAAATTAGAGAAAAAATTACCAAGTACATCTATATCTACAATGTAAACTAAATCCAAGTAATAAACGAATAAGATTGAATAGAGATAGAGTTCTTTTTTATTACGAGGAACCCAACGCGATATCTTCAAGTGGGAAATAAAAGGAAAGAGAAACACTATCCAAAAGGTATCAAATCGTCAGGAGATCAGAGAGACAGAATCCCACCTAATTTCATTAAACAGTTGAGAAAAATCTTTTTGAGAAAATGAACAATCTGATCACAACACTGAAAGAATTGCACTGGCTGGACCCTATAATTCCACTTAATTTAGCAAAATTAATCAGGCAGGATCAAGCGCACCTGTTGCCCGATGAGCTGGATAAACTTTTGCCGTCATCAAAATACGGCAATAGCCAGGTAGACCAAGTAAAGGAAATAATTCGAAATTTGGAGGAGCTGGACAACATAGAATTTAATGAGATAGAGGAGCTTTACAAAGTATTTTTTTAATAATTTTAGGTATTTATTTCTAATCCAGAAACCAGATGAAATTTTGGGAGATTATATTGACCCAGAATTTGAGAATATCGATCCAAAACGTAATATTCACTGACCTAGTATCGATTCTAAATAATAATTTGCACCTTCTGGACATTAAATTTGGAGATGTTAATATCAAAACCTTAGTAGTAAAGAAGCCTAATAGCGTCAAATTTGCCAAATATGCATTCCAACGTCCAGATCCTCTAGTATTGGCTGACAAGACTCCTACAGAGGCTTATAATTTACTGCTACGGAGATGGGATCAGGCGAAATCTAATCCATTCTGGTTTGATATTTCTAATCCAAGGCAACCTAAAGAATGATACCGCTTTGCAATAAATGTACTAAATTTACTCTTATGTTGACTTGATGGAGAGTGATTGTCCTAATAATCTGGATCCAATCTGAGGTTTTCCAATCCAAGAAAGCTTACAAAATTGGTAGCTCCAAATGACGGATTTCTATTTGGTTAATTTATCTTGTAATTTCCGTAATTGGACATTGGCGATCCCATCAATCCCAATCCCACCATCCTGTCCGCCATAACTGCTTTTTAATGCTACTTTGCTACCACAGTCCGTCACTCTGGAATTAAGAAGGTCGATTTCAAGTTCTCTTTTTTAAACTTTTTCATATGCCTGTCACAAAAAGGTTTTGTCTTGTGACTTTCCAACTTACCAAGTTAGAATGCCATACGAACAAAAAATACTGATTCTATTCGTCCATGGTTTCCTAGGCAGTGAAAACTCCTTTTCAAGTTTCCCTCTGGATTTAGTTCAATCTGTCCGCTCACTGTACGCAATCCCCAACTTGGAAGCAAGAGTATTTCCATTCTTTCCAACAAAAGGTGATCCAAATAAAGCCATCAACTTCCTGTACAACTGGCTGCTAATGAACGCAACGTTTCCAGAGTATGAAGCGGTAATTATTATGGTAATATTATTTAATCGTAGTGCCATTCCATGGGTGGTTTAATCGCTGCAGATGCCTGGAGGAAAATCCAAAAGCTACAGTCAAATGATCCCATTATACCTGATACTACCAAGGAATTTCAAATGGCTTCAGCTGAATATCAAATTTCAAAAGAAGAGAATGAACAGTTGAGTCAAAAGGAAGAAGAAAAGCTTAACCAAGCCAACGAAACAATAAAGGAACAAGCCAAAGAAAAAGAGCAATCATCTGGATGGTTTGGTAGTTGGTGGTCTTCAAAATCAGAAGAGGAAAAGTTGGAACAAGTCATGGAACCAGTTACTGTTGATATTAATGCACCAGAAGCCCCTTCACCTTATCCAAAAGACGTTGAACTATTCAGCAGCTCTCAAATGCAATTAAAAAAGGGAATCAAGGATTTTGGAAAGGCAAAGATCAATCTTGTCGCTTTAATTTCATTTGATTCTCCATTCTATGGACTCAATTCTAATGTATTCACCTTTGCTGCTGGAGAGCATGCTGCGGATATCATTTCAAGTTATGTACCCGAGTCTCATTCATCTCAAGTTAATTCAACTCTCAAATATGGATCAAATTTGGCATCTAATGCTTTTGTTTCAAGTATGAATGTTGCATCTCAATTACCTTCCCTAGCATCATCCGCAATATATACTGGTGCGCAAACTGCTAAATCAATCCCTTCTGCGTTATATTCTACAGCAGCTTCTATTCCAGGTGCTGCTAGCACTGTAATTTCTACCAGTGCTGAATTGCCAAAAACTATTTATTCAAAGCTACCTACGAAAGCTGAAGCTGTGGAAGCTACTTCAGCCACTGTCGCTGCCATTCCTTCCGCAGTCTCTTATACGGCATCCCTGGTTTCATCTGTTCCTGGTTCATTGTCAAATTTATGGAGATATGGAAGCAACGCGACAATAGTTGATGATAATGCTCAAGCAGAAGAAAAGAAAGAAATTGATAAAGATACACAAGAAAATACAATTGCAAAGGAAGTAGAAGATTTAAAGATTGATGGTGAAATCATAACAGAAGAAACTGCAAATATGCAACTAACTGTGAAAACAACTGTTGAAGAGGAAGATTTCAATCGTGCAGAGTTACTACCAATTGAAGATGGATACAACTGGACGCCTTGGGTGACCCTTGGCATTACAACCGCTGCAGTGGTCGGTGGAGCGTATTATTCTGGAGGTATTTTAGCACTTGGTACCATGACATTAGTCAGAAGAGTTGCACTTGCATATGCAGTTTCCCATGCCAGTGAAGCGACTCACTATCTTCGCTTTTTGTATCCACTGTGGGGCGAAAGCCAAGCTGAAGCTGACAACCGAATAGAAGAGATGAAGAAAAAGGTGGAAGAGGGATCGTTCTTTTTCAAAGCATACTATATTCAAATATTACCTGAAAAAGAAGATACCGAAGGAAGAATCAAAACGTTTGTCAAACCTCCACCAAAATCCATCAGCTACCTCTTTCAACCAATCGGCAGTGATTCTGATAACGAAATTGCTGCACATATGCACATGTTTGACAGACAAGTTAACCCTGGCAGCTACTGGGACAATATCCATAAAGTAGGAAGAGATGTCGCAAATATAGTTAAATTTGTAAGAGAATAAACAAATGTAATTTTATATTGTTTCTACAATTGAAAGGTTTTCAAACAATGCCAGTTTCTTTGTACAATTCATAATTTGATTCTCAACATACTCATCCAAAGCCTTTTCCATCTTTTCTTGATGAAACTAATTTAGAATTGTTTACCTTTACGAAATACTGGTATTCTACCTCTAGCGATTCAATGATAAAGTTTAATTTACAAGCTCTTGCTTCTACCTTGTCTGTTAATTGGGAGAACAGGATGTATGATTGGTTCAAATTAGCTACTAGACTTTGAGAAAGTGTTTTTGGATTGCTAGCCAACTCGGACATTCTTTCAATGTCACTTGACAGTATCGTAGAGTGCTGAAGAAGCGATTGGTATTCGTTACAGAGTCTGTCAAAGTAAGTAATTCCTTCTTTCGTCCCAGTAATTTCCTGCGCCAGGTCGCTAAAGTATCTTACAATAGAATGTTGTTCTTTGCTCTTGTGTTAAAAACAGTTACAGTTTCGTGAGATATTTCTGAAAATTTTATCAGAAACGATGCCAGTCCTGGTAGAGTTTTCCCAAAACCAACAGTA